>JAEIIU010055571.1:0-25846 GCA_018874675.1 Drosophila baimaii | reverse complement strand
TAACAAATTATCTGCAAGGGTATATAAACTTCGGTTCCGACCGAAGTTAGCTTTTCTTACTTGTTTTTTTATTTATTTTCCAGGGAGCCAGCAAGAGGGGGAGCGGGAGAAAGGCAGCGGAAAAGGGATAATAAGTATAATCAAAAACTAAAGAATTTCTTAAATGTCTTGTTAATTATTTCCTTATCTTAATTGAAGGTTATTATTATTTCTTGTATATATATTTAGGAAAAAAGAAAGGGGAAAACTAAAAACATAAATTAAAATTAAAGAGTCGTATGCTACCATTTTTTTATTTTATTAATATTATTATAAATTTATGTAACAACTATTTAATCATTTAATGTAGTATATTAATTATTATTATTATTATTGTAGAATTAATTTTATTCAAGTTATTTTATAAATCTTTTAAAAAGATCAGACCTTTTTTGAATGCTGAAATAATACTTGTAATATATAATAATTTAGTAATTTTTAATTTAAAAGTTAAATTAAATTCTTTATGAATTTTTGTTTACCTTTTATTATTTTTATTTTTAATTTAAAAGTTAATTAAATTCTTTATGAACTTTTGTTTCCTTTTAATTATTTTTTTGGTTATTTGTAAATTTCTGTGTTAGTATATGCTGATTCGCTTTATTTTAAGGTTTTTTTTTTTTGTTCCTTCCAAAACTCTACAAAATTCTTTGATGTATAAATTATTTAAATTTTAAGCAATATTCCCTTAAATTTAAAAATAAAAATCACTCTAAAAGCAGAAACCAGTGGCGCCATCTGTGGCCCTGTTCAATTCGAAGCTAAAAACCGTTACAACTGCCGCTCTCTTTTTCCCAAGACTCAAACCAAACATGCCAAAACCGTTACATTCGCCAAAACAGTGCTGTCTAAAAAAGACAAAGCTGACCTTAACCATTTTGGTGACTCTTCAAGCATGGGCAGCACTGCTGTGGGGCGGGCACATTTTGAAACGGGCGGCTTGCCTTGTTGCTCAAGGCAATTAGCAGCCAATCGAAAGTCGAAACTAAGCAAACAAATTAAATCAGATTAACAAAAGTCTTGCATTTGCCACAGAGCGATATATGGCCTTCGGCCTTTGGCAAATTATCATGTGATTGTGAGTGCTTTTTGTTACCATTTTTTTTTGTTTGTTAGTTGTTTGTTTTTCTCTTTTTTTCTTCTCATCGTATGTATTTTTCCGACATCGTTTTCACTGTGATTTTTATTTATTTGGTATTTTTTTCTTTAATAATTTATGCTTGTAAATGAGATCCGAATGCTGAGATTATAATAAGAGCCACGCTTTATTTGCTCATACATATTTATGAGAAAATTTTCCAGATAGCGTTCGTTATACATCTGGTGTGTGTGTGTGTATATATTTATGTTTTTTTTCTGCCTCTCTACGCATGCGAAATACGCTAATTGTGGCAGCACGTCAAGAATAAGAAAAACAACAACAAAAAGCATGTTAAGGCAATAAAATCAAATAGTTTTTTTTTTGTAGTTTAGTCAGTTTGTTTTTTTGTTTATTGCGGAGATTCAAGGTTATATTTTTAGTTTACAATTACTTTTGCATATCGTATTGTATTATTATGAATAAATAAATAAAATAAATCAATTTGATTTTCGAATAACATTCTTTTTTAATCACAGTTAAGATTTAACTGGATCCCCGAAAAAGTATGCTATGTTTTTGGCGAATCTAGAACCGTTTACCTCATGATCATTAAGCGCTGGTTTGCTTCTTTTTTTTTTGAAACCAGAGCAGAGTTTTTGAACTGCGCACTTTGTAAAAAACAAAGCAAGTTACAATAAAATATTCAATAAAAGAGGGTTCAAAAGCAGGAGAAGAAANGAACAAGAAAAGGGAAAGAGAAGACGCCACGCGACGCAAAATCAAAAAACAAAACGATCATGATAGAAATGGCTAGATCAAATTTAAAAATAGCCAAAAAAAAAGCCATTTTAGTTTTCAAGAAGTAATAATAAATAAATTAGTTAAATTTGAATTTTACTTTCCCGCCGGAATCGATAGTGCAGTTGCAAATGTTGGAGAAGCAGTTTGTTTACGCTTTATTTGTATGAAAAATTTCTTATAAGCAGTTTGTTGACGTCCGAACTCTTGTACGAACATCACAACTTATACGAACTCTTATACGAACATCACAACTTATACGAATTTTTGGGTGATTTCAATATTAAAAAAAAAGCGGAAAAAGGGCGAATACATTTTGAAAAACGCCAGAATTCCCGCTTTCCGCAATTCCCAAATTTGTCCCGCATCTGGCCTTCCAAAACAGCCAGATTTGACGGGAAAAAAGCCAAGTTGACATTTATCAAGAGCAATAACAACAACAAAAGAATACAAACAAAAACGAAAATGTAACAAAATAAAGCGTAGGAAAAATGAAAAACCAAAAAGAAAAAAACTAATAAGAAACATGCCAGGAAAATAAACAAAAATAAGAGATTAATCAACGTGTGGAAAGGGTGTTCTTGGTGTAGAAACATTGAGTTCTATGCAATTTTCAGCCTATATTTACGCAAAAAATAGAGAGAGAAAGAGAGAGGAGAGGGAGGTGCAAAAGAGCGCGTCTTTATAAATTAAACATGGCCAAACGTTAAATGAGTCGCACACAGCCAACCTCCTACCCCCCACCAGTCCCCCCTGTTTCTCTATCTCTCACACTCTCTACCACCTCTGGTGCTCCTCCTTGCTTCCTCCTGCTCCTCTTTCCTATCTACTTCTGCCTTTTGCGACGACCTCACCTAGACAATAAGGCAAAAGCAAAGATAAGAGCAAGAAGCAGAACGCACAGACAAAGCACCGTGGAACAAAAATGAAAATGAAAATGCAAATGGAACTGAGATAAAAACAATTACGAATGTACATTCATATACATACATACATACATACACATGTACTTAAGCAAGCTGATCGATTCATAGATACATATCTTATACCTTGTTTCAGTGAATATTCGAACCGAACCCGCACTTCCAACCCTAAGAAAGATCAGTGAGGCGATAACACGCAATAGATTATGTCTCATACTCCAGCCACCTCGCCCCACTGTGCACTGTGTGGAAGCTATCTCGTTGGCGTCCCATCAACAACTTTTTCGGGCTATAGCCTCCTCCCCCCCTCCCCAATTCCGTACCGCCCCTTCCCGCCCCCCTGATTCCGCATCTGTGCACCACTGGCTGCTAAAAATGTGTTTGTTAATGCCTTCAGATTTTCGCTTTTCTGTATCTTTGCTTATTTTCTTCTCAGCTGCGCCGTATTTGATGATCGTTTTGTTCTCTGTTCATTGAAATTTAATACAGCAGCACGATCGATCGATATTGAGGCGAACAAATCGAAGATATGTCGGAAATACAACAGAGTTAGGCATTAATAGGTCACCACAAAAATAAAGATAATAAGATACAGAAATGTTAAAAATACGGATGAAAAATGTGGAGAATTTAAACTTTAATAAATATGTAATACCTATTTAATTAGGGTCCGATTTTAAGATATATTTTCTTTGATAGTTTTCTTGAGCCAATGTCAGTACTTTATCATATGGAGATATGCCATCCCTAATTCAACCTATCCCCATGTCAACTGTGTGTGATATTGTGCGTGTATCTTAATTGCTGTGGCTGCATTCGGTATTTGCATATTTTCGTGGCTGATCCGATCCGATCCGATTCGCCGCGTTAAACTACGAAAATGGATGGTGATGGAGAGATAGAGAGATACAGAGAGAGAGAGAGAGAGAGAGAGAGATGGTTAGCTGCTACGGTAAGGGGTGGGGAATCAGTGGCCGCGGCATGGGGAATGGAATGGGCATGGGATGCGAATGGGAATGGGTAGGGGAAAGGGAAGTAGGTGGGAGGAGGTGGTGGTGCTGATGTGGTGCTTGGTAGTGTTGTGGTCTAAGGGTACATGGCAACAGAAAATTTGTCGGGCTTGTTTGCTTTATTGCTCCACTTTTGCTTGTGACTGTGTTTAGTGCCCTGGCCGCTGTCGCTGCTATTTGATTTTCACATTTTTCTTTATTTTGGTATCACATGATTGTACAAACACACCCCAACACACAGCTACAGATACCTGCGGTGTGTGCAAGTGTGCGTGTGTAGTGTGCTCGGAGGAAAATGCCTTTTCGAAACGATCTCTTTGTTTTATTTTATTCTTACTCCTTGGTTTTGGGTTCTTGAGTGACTGATCTGTTGATCTCCACATTTGTCGCTGTCGTCGACATAATGACGTCAAAGTTTACCTTCGTTCTTTTGTTATCTGCACATGAATTTGGAATCCTAGATTCCCCATGGAACTATTAACCTCGACCGATCGATACCCTTTCTGGTATCTCATCAGTTGGATATTAAATTGAGTTGCTGATTGAATTATTTATTATTAATTTAAATAAATAAAGTCCGTTTCCTGGTTGTGGTCACTGCTTTTCTATAAATTTATGCAAGCAAAAGTATTGACTTTGACAGCTGTATGACACTTACATATTTTCATTTTAAATACGAAAAACCTAACAGGGTCATCGAAAATATGTTATAAAATTAAATTATATAAATATTATTATATTATACAGAAATAGTTTAAAACACTTTAGTCAGAAATATATATATTTTTTTTAATTTTAAGCTAAATGTATAAGACTACGCGTTATTTAATTTAAAAATAAATTCAAGTTTTGGATCAAAATCATTCAAGTTTGAAGTAGTTAATTTGGCTTGTATCATTTTTTGTATCACGTGTTATTGTTATTGTTACCATCGCTTCCTTCGGCCACACTAAAAGTTCTCTTTTAGCCCCTCCTCCTTCCTTCCAACCAATCTATGCCCTGCTTAAGCTTTCATTACTCTCTCACGGCTCTCTTTGTTGTTATCGGCGCTTCTCTTTGGACTTCGGCGTTGTTATGCTTTTTTGCACCTGTTTAACTGTTTTTGTTTTTTCGCCGTTTTGAGCGTGGTTTTGCTGGCTGGCGGCAGGGGGTGGGGGTCTGGAATCAGGTGTTGGCGATGGGGAGAGAGGAGGTGCAGTATGGGGACCCCCTTTTGGCGTTGCCATGGTTCTAACTGGTTTTCGAAATTCCTTCGCACTGCAATTTCACTTGTTCATTGGTATTTGGTATTTGTACATGTATATGTAATTGTATTTGGCCCCCAGAGCGAGTTGTATAACTATTTATGTGAGAGCGTATATGTATGTGGATCAGGCAACAACAGCAACAACAGTGTGACTTCGTTAAAATGAACGATGAAGTACAAACTACATGCCGCTTGCCAACGAAATAAAGTTATTAAGGGTTACATGATTCATCGCTAATCCAAAGAATAAAAGTAAATAAAGAAAAAGTCTGATTAATATAATTACAAAATCTCCTTTTTATTGTCTGTTTTTTATATGTTTTTAACTTAATCGATATTTTGACAGCGCCAAACTCGTTTAATTGTATGTTTAAATGTATATTGTATCTAGATATTATATGCAAGAGGTTCCACTGTTCGCCAGCGATAACCGCATGGCAAAACGTCAGAGGATGTGTCAAAGAGAGGGGTGGCGAGGCGAAGAGAGCGTTGCCAACACAGTGGCGTCGCGTCGAAAAGTTGTGTGTAAACAATTGGGGCCGTCGCCGCCGCTCTTGCTCGCTCCCCAACTCTCTCTCTCTCCCCGCCTCTCTTCGGCAAGAGAGCGACCGCCTGCAGTTTGTTTATACGCCGTTTGTCCCACATAATTTTTGTTTGTTAGTTTTTCTGCTGGCTTCCACACGAGCTTCGGCCATGCGTTAGTGTGCGTTAGTGTTCTATTTTCCAACACACACAAATATCTACACACACGTTTTTCGTTCATTAAAAAGCCGCTGTCACTCCATCTCCCTCTCTCCTTTTTTGTTGCGTATTTTTGGCCAAAGCCACGTTGTTGGAAAAATCGGTTTGATGGAGCGAAAAACCGGCCGGAAAAGCGAACAAACAATTCCTATTGGAGATTTTCCAGTAATTACGTGAGCGCTCTCCCTCTCTCTCTCTCTCTCGGTCTTCTTGTTCGCGTGTGTGTCGTAAAATAAAATTCGTATAATTGAGTGACAAAAAACGATAAGAACTTGCTTCCATTTTTTTGTTACTTATTCTTTGTGACTTTCTTTTCGCTGCGCTTTACCAGCTCTTCGTTGATTTTCGTTACTTTGTTTGCTTGGTCCTCTCTCTCTCTTGTCTCTCTTTCTGTCTAATTAACACGTTCGCATTACAATTTAGTTTCATTAATAGACCAACAAAAAAATAAATGAAAGAGTATCCAAATCTAGAGCGCTACTAATACCAAGGCAAATCCATATATGCACGCACGCAGCGTAAAAACAATAACGGCAACTCGCTCCCGCTCTCCAAATGCCGATACATTGTAGCGTGTTTGTGTTTTGTTATTTGCGCGCGGGTGTTTGCGGTACCAGCAAAAACAAAAACAGTAATCACAAAAACAACCATGAGCGAGAGAGCCAGACAGACGAAACGCGACGCGATACGACGCTGCGGTTAAGTGTGTATTAGTGTGATTGACTTTTTCGCTGCGTGTGACACATGTTTACCCACACAGACGCACTAGCGATACAGTGGATTGTGTGTAGCATTTATGTAAATGTGATGAATACCTTTTGCCGATAATAAACGCCAGCGCACAGTGGGCGAACAATCAAACACTCCCCCTCTGATTACCTAACCAAAGTAGATATAATTTTCCAATTGTCGACTTACATTTGATCTGTATTGGCTGGAAAGAGTTCAATGAGTTTTCAAATTAATTTTTATTTTTTTTTTAATTAATTTCCTTTTTGATTTTTCACTCTTACATTGTATTACAACCAATATACATAACTCTTAATCGTCCTTTCTATAGTTTAATTTGTATAAATACACTATTACAACTAAAAACTAATTACTATGCTGATTGTAATTTTTAATAAACCAGTCGATAATAAGTATTCGAGAACAGTGGGTCTTATAAATTTGGAATGCCGCGTATGAGTAAAATATTCATATAGACGTATTGCTTGATATAGAATAGTAAAGGATAAATCTCTGTAATTATAAAAGATTATTTTCAGTTTAATTACACTTTTCTTTTGCTTTTAAAAATGTTAAAATGAAACATTAGCATTAAGGATTCACAAGCAACTTACTTGTTTTCTCCCACTTCGTCCCACTGTGCCAACGGTCGAAAGAACAACAACGCAATGCGACGAGGTAACTGTAAGCGCTAGCTGCTTCGTCATCTGCTTCTTCCTCTTCTACTACATCTATGTTTTGGGCAAAAACAAAAACCATGTGTTTGCCACGCGCTTACGTTACGCTCTCCCGAGCTCTCTCAGAGAAAGAGAATGCGATAGTGGGAGAGAGCGGCGGAACTGCCATGTGTTTTTTTCCTGCCCTGTGTGTTTGTGTGGGTCGAAAACAAATCAAAATCCAATTCAATTAGTTGATGAAGCTAATTTTTTTTTTTGGCAACTAGCAACTGGCAACTGGCAATGAATAAACTCAAAAATAGTTGTAAAACGAGTAAAAAATGTTCACCGATCTACAACTGTCTTTGCATTGCTTTTTGTTTGCTTCGTTGCGGCGACTGCGACGCCGCCTCCGCTGGCAGCGCTGCCCGTCTCGTTGGCATTCTCGCATTCCCGCATTTCATTTTGCATTGTGCCTTTCAGCGCAGCGGACGCAAGCGAAAAACTATTCAAAAGTCACTATTAAGTTAAAAGTGTCAACTAACAATTGAAGAAATAAAAATAAAATAAAAAATAACAAGTTGAGTAGACAATACAAACTGAAAAAACAGCAAGCCAAGCCGCCAATTGATGCCCCAACATTGAGTACGTATGCCTAGCATATAAATACACCTATAATTTTTTTTCCAAGTGTGCGATTAGTGTCATAATTAAAGGAATAAGGGAATAAACGAAAAAAATCTCCCCATATAAATATCCTGTAAAAAAACAAAAGCCGAAAAGCGCAAAATTGGCGAAAAAGTTGCAAGTGCCGCCCACAACGCCGCACGAAGAAAGAGAGAATAACAGAGAAGTGAGAGCGGGCAGAGTGTTGGAGAGCTCTCTCTTCAGAGAGAGAGCAGCAGTACCAACAACAACAACAACAACAACAGTGAGTGCAAAGCAAAATAAATAACCGGAGGGAAAGAAGGCAGCAACAAGAAAAAATACAAACAAACACGGCGAAAAAACAAATCACCAAAAAGAAAACCGAAAAAAAGCTACGCAAAAACAACGTGGTATTAAAAAAGAAACAGACAAAAAAAAAACAGTTTCGCTTGAAATCGAAGAAATATTTTTAGTGCTGTTTAGTGTGTTTGTGTACAAATTTGTCACCAAATGTGCGTGTGTGTGTGTGTGTATGTGTGTGCGGGTCCCATGTTGTTATTGTTTTTGCTTCTGTTGCTTCTGTTATTTTCACTTCTTGTACGCCCCCCGCTTTGCCCTGAAAAATGTTAATGAAAAACGGGATAATTTGGGAAAAGCAAAAAGTAAAAGCGAGAACGAAATTTATCAGTGATCCCTAGATAAAGGAAAAGGATAGGGGCGGTCGAGAAATTCGAAATGAAAAGGAAATCGAGGCACACCCGCATACAAAAACATAAATATACATTTGTATAAACGAGATAAAGGAAGTTTTAATCAGAACTCACTCATGATATTGTATATCATATTATAAATCCTTCAAACAAATTTCAATTTTATTTGCCAAAAATCCCAGTTAAAATCCAAAGTTATGCACCTTTCATTTACCCATATAGAATAGGTATATTAATATATATAATATGTATCTGGCTTCTCTTTAAAACTGAAGATTTTGATTTATATATCCTGTTATTTCCACAAAAATTGGTTTGTGAAAAGACCCCAATGAGAACCGTGCGTCGTAATCAATCATTTGGAAATTGAAAGCGTCGCCACCTGTTGGCTTTTTATATAAGCTCACGCACACGCATATCAATCAAAATCTGGGTTATTTTCCCCCAACGATTCTGATGCAAATCCCCAAAAAATGCCGAATGTTTTGACACCCTTTTACCCACATTGTGATTCCGAAAAGTGAACGTTTGAGCTTTACAATCGAGTCACATTCTCGAGTATTCTTTCAAGTTGGTGTTTTACCTTCACAACATTAAATGCTATATGTACTTTTCAAAGAATGCTTTCCACGTCATAAATTGATATTTTTAAAGCGACAATCAGTGTGTATTACAAATAAATTTAAACACTACAGTTGAACTCCTTTAGATGCAACTTGTATTAGTTCATGAGCAGAATATACCCTTATATTCTGTTTTCACAATATTTAATAGTTGATTCAGAAATTCTCCTTTATATACTAAATATATCTGAAGGTACGCACGCATTGGATATATACAACACAAATAGGCATATTTTAAAAACATTTTTTCATTTTAAAATAATATAAATTCCCACAAGAAATCCTTATAAAAAATGTCCTCTTTTTTTTGGATCTTTAGATGTTCCACTGTAGTATAGTCCACTTGGGTTTGTTGTCGCTTTTTTGAGTCTCGCGTTGGCCTGTTACCCTTACATGCGCACACACACAACACACAACACACACACACACACCAGGGTGTGATAGGGAGAGGCAGAGGGAGAGTGCGTCGCCGCCGCTGCGTCAGCAAGAAAATACATTGGATTTTGAGCAGAGAGAGGCAGCGGGAGCTATGCCTCTGTTCTGGCAGCGAAACGAGGCGCAGAATATTGACAGCGCTTTGTCGTTGATGTAATACCCTGTAATTTGGCACTGGCCCGGCAATATTCGGCACTTTAATCCATGAAAATGGACATGCTCTTTCTAAATAATGATATGCAATTAGTACTTTTGCTTGCAAAAAGGATTGTAAAGTCCTAAAAGGATTTTCGGAGACCTATGCCATTTTTAAGGTTTGGTAACTGCTTGGGTTTAAAAATAATATTATTTTGTATAGTATATATAGCCATAGGGTATCTGATAGTTGATCATTTTATAGTTGCTCTTCGCTTGTTTTATTTTGGCGTCGTTTTTGTTATTTCTCCTGCATAATTCATGTGTAAGTTTGCGATCGTGTGATTTGTTGTTGCTCTCCCTGCTAAATAGTGCTCTCTGCTCTGCTCTCTTTNCCCCCCCTTTTTTATATATTGCCATCTCTATCGCCCTATCTGCTGTCTCTTTCCCTCTCTTTCTCTATCTGACCGAGACGCTAATTTGTTGTTGTTGTTGTTGTTGTTGTTAATGGTGCTATATGGCATACACACACGTCATATAGCGTCGTGTCTTGATAAAGCGACCTCTCTATTGCCTGCTTAGCTTACTTTTTTTATTTGAATTTTGTATTTTTTATTCCTCCATAGGTAACTGTCTTGCATGGTTCTTAATTTTGTTGTATCATCGAAAAATCGGAACCAAAACCATAGCGATTAAGTATCACGTGAGATCTTAGCACTAAAGATCCGAACATGGACTTTAGCATTGGGTTTGTGTCATAGTATTTTTCATTAGTAAAGATTCTTGCCTAGGAGGTCCTAACTCTATAGATCCTAACTCTAGAGATCCTTGCTCTAGGGATCATATCTCTAGAGATCATAATTTTAGAGATCCTAACTGTAGAGATCCTAACTCTAGAGATCCTAACTCTAGAGATCCTAACTCTAGAGGTCCTAACTCTAGAGATCCTTGCTCTAAAGATCCTAACTCTAGAGATCCCAACTCTAGAGGTCCCAACTCTAGAGATCCTAACTCTAGAGATCCTTGCTCTAGAGGTCCCAACTCTAGATATCCTAACTCTAGAGATCCTAACTGTAGAGATCCTAACTGTAGAGATCCTAACTCTAAAGATCCCAACTCTAGAGGTCCCAACTCTAGAGGTCCCAACTCTAGAGGTCCTAACTCTAGAGATCCCAACTCTAGAGATCCTTGCTCTAGAGGTCCCAACTCTAGAGATCCTAAGTCTAGGGATCCTAACTCTAGAAAACTTAACTCTCGAAAACCCAAGTCCACATATTCGAAATCTTACATATCGTAAACTCTAGTGTTTAATTTGTTGTTATATCCATAGTCTTCTATGGTTCTAAATGATATTTAATTCATACCATACCATACTTAGCCACTCGAGATCTTAACTCTACGTGTTTAGGGATCCTAACTCTAAAGATCCCAACTTAAAGTTGAGTGTCCATTAGCATTATGCAATTACTGGGGAGCTTTATGCAATGTGCGTTAAAGTCAATTGAATGAATACTTGAAACTTGAAAAGCTCCTCGATGCGTGTGTGTTGTATGGTTTATTGTTTGTTCTTTTTAATTTTTTGTTGTTGTACCATTTTGTATTTTTTTGGTTGCGTGTGTGCGTGTGGTGGCAATTTCCGACTTAAAAACCAATTGGAAATTGAAATTCCTTGACGCTGGGCTGGATTAAAAACTAATTGAATATCGGCCGTAACATTTCCGACGTTTTGGGTGCCTTGGTTGGTAGTTGTTAGCTGATGCCTATATGGGTGGGTGGTGTCGGCACGCAAGACGACGACGCACAACAGAAAATTCAGATAGAAACTCGTGCTGCCAAACTTGTCGCTCTCCCACTCTCCCTCTCTCTCTCTCTTACCTTTTATTTGCCAGCCTTGGGATTTTTCATTTACTCAATACCTCAATAACCTCAACAACAGCCAACCGTTTAGCTTAAAATTGGGGAATTAAATTGAAAGCTGATATAACTAGAGCACAAAAAGTGGCTTTATTGTTTACTTGAGAAAAAAGGAATTATTTAAATCCCTAATAAGTCGTTGATGCAATCTTTAAAATGTGTGTTTTGGCAATATATAAACGTTTACCTACAGCAAAGATCAATCAGTTAGTACTAGATTTACTATGCAAAGCAAATGAATATAATGATTATATAATCTTTATAACATCATTTCTTGTTCTCCTCTGCTTGTGGCAAGTAAATGATTCCAAGTGATTCTACGAAAGCAACTAATTAGTATAAGATTCTAACGCTAATCTAAGGTATTTTGTATTTATTTATATTTCTCCAACTGCTAGGCCGTTGAGCACAACTGTGGGGCGCGTGTGGTGTGTTGTGCTTGTGCTTTTTCCTGAAAGCCAGAAAGCCAGAAAGCAGAACCTCAGCATAGAAGACGACGAACTGCGAGAGGCTGAGGCGTTGCTGTTTGTTGATTACATAAAAAATGAAAATAATTATGTACACTGACTGTATGCCACATTGTTGAACTAACCGCACACACACTCAAGTCGGCCGACAACTTTGTGTTTTTAGCGCGATAAGATATAGCAAGCTATATACTCGCTCGCTCGCACACCACAACACCACAGCGGCAGTACAACAACTTAAAACGGCAGCAATAGTGCGCAAAATGCAAACAAAAAAGAAAATAAAAATAAATGAAAAAAATACTTAAAAGTAGCAGCGCAGGAGAGAGCGACAAGTTTGTTGCCTTCTTATTTTGTTATACAACAGCCAAGGCGGAGAAAATAGAGCAACGCATCTGCATTTGCATCGGAATTCGAATTACATTTCGATTTCATTGCACAAAATTAAACTTAAATTCGTATCATATTTATAGAACCAAAAACAAACTAAAGTTAGGGAACAATTATTGCGGATATAAGATCGGATTTCCTTTATTGAAAGCAAGAACAAAGAAGTAGTATACCTGGAAAAGAGAAAAGCTTAAAGAAAACACCAAGGATAATGAAGTTCAGTAAAGATTGTTGCTGGAAAAGCCAGATAAAGACCTTGGCAGATGTAAACTTTATTTTCTAGCATTTATTTACCCAATTCAAACGCATAATTAATATGAAATGATTCGAAACTGCTTTGATAAAGCAACCGAGCAGCGTTCGTTCCTAAAATAAGCATCATTAATCCGCGATGATTTCAAATTGTTTCAGGATGAATAATAACAGATTATGTGTACGTTATGGTTCTCAGTTCTCGCCCGAGAGAGAGAGAGCATCATAATTCCCAATTCTCGTAATTGTTCGCCGTACTACACCTGTTCTCCCTCTTGATACGCCGAACGGAATGTTTTTTCAGCTGTTAGCACATGTTCTATCATCATCATCATCCAATGCACTATGCAAATTATTAAAGTCAAAAAGGAAAAAAAAAAAACCAACCTTTATCGCTAGCCAACGTCTCGAATACGTAACGCCTGACGCCGCCGCCGCACCGACATGCTCCTATTTTCATCAATTATCAATTCATCTATTTAACTAAATGTTTAACGAAAAAATAACGTGGCTCAGTCTCTCGTCGTATTTGCATTATTTATTTATTTATTTATTGTGGCTTTGTTGTTGCTTTTCTTAACGCCAAGTAGTTGCAGGTCTCTCGGTCGTTCCGAATGTGCTAATTAGTGGAAAACGTTTATCGCTCTTGTCTGTGTGAGTGTGTGTGTGTGTGATTGAAGGGCAGCCCACTGTGCAGGCCCACTGTACGAGGTGGTGTGTGCCAAACAAACAAATGAGGAGCACAGCACAGCGGCAATCGAACATAGTGTTTGTTGAAAGTTTTCATTCCGTTGCTAACCATCTGCCAGCACGCACATAAGGGGTACAGTGGGCACACGAGAGAGCGGAATTATTGGTGACTCTTGGGCATCATATGTTGAATATAAATAATAATATGTAGGTAGTTTTAGGCACTGCTCTCCTCCCCCTATGTGATCAATATGTACAATGGTATTGTTGCAAAGAGAGCACCTGAAATTCCCAAGTAAGAATTCGGTGAAGAAACCCCTTGACAGAGGCGCAACAAAACAAATAAGATAAATATAAGACCAACAAACAAAAATGAAACAAATAAAAGCATTTTGGAATTTTATCTACATACATATTAAAGCTATTTTTATTCCGGCGAGTTCCCACTGTGGTCAAGACTGTTTTTCTGCTGTTATTAAAAGTGAATTCAGTTATGTATATTCCCAGATCGGGGCGACACTTTTGTGGGGTGGCAGCGTAGAGTGCAACTGTGATTGGCATTGTTGTTTATTTGCATCATCTGCATCTGCATCTGCCCCTGCCTCTGCCGCACCATCACCACCATTGCCGAGATCCCCTTCTTCGCACTTGTGCTCCCTTATTTAGCCACATCACGTATACGCCACCGATGCAGATCGCTCTCACTGTTATCAGTTCTTTTTAGAGCATGCTCCCCACCACAGTCCACACAAAAGGGTAAACAACTCTGCTGCTCTGCTCGGTCAACACTCATTATTCGTTATTATTTTTTTGACTTATTGTATTTTCCTCTATGCCTTTATTATAACTATTTTTTGTTCTTCTGTTTTTGTGGCTTTGTGTGGTGTGGAGAGGGGGAAATGTGCGCTTTGGCTATATTTAGTTGTATTAATTGCGGCTGACCCAATTTGTGGTTCTTGCACACAGGCGTCGTCGCCTTGTGTAATTGCTTAGAGCAAAAATAACAACGACAGCGAATAACAACAACAGCAACAACAACAACAATAGCAACAACAACAGAAAGAATAGTGAGAATATAAAATAAACTCTAGAGATATAGATAGCATAGCATAGCATAGCAAGCACATATAGCTAGTTAGCTAGTGGATGCAGATGTACAGAGGACGACGACGACGGAAAGCCAAGAAGAACACATGATGGGTTTATTTTGGTTGAACGCCGTCCGTCGACCACGACGACGACGAAATCAATTGAAATTGAAATTTTCAGCCGAAGGAAAGAAATCAAATATAAACCGAAATAAAACCAAAACTGTCAGTTGGAAAGGTACATATAGTCCTCGGACGAAGAAGGGGGTTTTTCGCTGCCTGGTTTGCCTGGCAACAGCGATTTTTTCGTCGTTGTCGTCGTGGTCGTCGCATCGCAACACATCACATCGCATCGCAGCAACTTAAATGCCAGAGCAACAGAGAGAAGCAGCAAACAAATGTACGAAAGCAACATGCCTGCATAAATATATAAATACATACATATGTACATAGCATTTATGTAGGGGTATGTACTTGGATTCATACCTACAGATGCACTCGAAAATCTAGAGTCCTTTTTTTATTGGAGGCCTTTAATGTTTTTTTTATTAATTTATTTTTATAAAGGTTAAAGCTAAATGCTAATGTTCTTATAATAAATTGGGATAAAGAAATTCCTAGATCTCTCGGAGCGCAAGTTAAAAAACCCCTATTGTTTGCCATTGAGTAATAATAGTAATTATATTATATTATTATTATACTTCAAGCTCTTCCTACAGCTTTGCTTGTACATTGCAGGTAAAACGTTAAGGGGCCTTCCTGGGCAAGTATTTATTGAAAATAAACAGTTCTAATTAATAATTATTTTAAAGCTATAATAATGGTTGCAGTTTGAAAACTAAATAATAAGTATATTTAGTAAAGTGCCACTATTTGTATAGCCTTAATTGTGTGCTGATTCGTACATAGTATGTACACATAATGCACATAAATATTTATGTATGTATGTATGTATGTGCATAAAAACACATGCTTTTCATACATACATTTATATTTAGTTCTTTCTTTTGTTGTCTGTCCAACTGCAGTTTCTTTCCCCTTTACCTCCCCCCCTTTGATTTCTTTTGATTTTTTACCTTTTTATTTATTTTGTTTTATTTTTTCTTTTTTTTGGCGTGCCCAAAAAGCCGGCTTCGTTTTTATTTACTCTCTTCCGCTGGTCTTGGCTCTCTTTACGTGCTCTCTTCTTTGGCATTCGGTGTTTTTATTTTCATCATCATCATCACCAATTTCGTTGTTGTGCGTGCGCCCGAGGAATGGGGAAAAAGTTGTATAAATTTATTTTTATTTTCAACAAATATAGGATTGGATATAGGTACATAAGCGGCGCGACAATGCCGTCGTTGTTCAATTTTCCGCTGCTATTGCTAAAATTAAATATGGTTAAGCAGCACCAGCGGCAACGGCACCACTAAAAAGCTATAAAAAAAAATATTCAAAAAAATAACAACAAAAAAACTATAGTAAAACCTCCCGAATAGTGAAAGCTTACATATTAAAAAACAAATATATATTGTATTGGGGAGTTCTTTAACTAATTTGAAAGTCAGCAGTGTGGACATATTGCTTAAAATTAAGCAGAGTGCGTAAGGTCACACTGTTTTGTATATTAATATATAAAAACTTATATAAGTTAGCTTGTCATGATATTCTCATGATATTAGCTAATCTAATACAGTTCGCTTAAAAATAAGGTAGGCAAGGTCACACTGGGCTTCATGTTTTTTTTTTGATTTGTGAATATTTTTAACATTAGTACTACATTTTCTATTCCACCTTTATCAACTATAGGGAGTGTGCACTGTACCTCAATATGCCTGGCTGCAGTCGATGTTGTTTTTGTTGCTGCGTTGATTGTTTTTGGAATATTTGAGCACGCTTTTTTTTCTCAGTGTGTGTATGGGTTTGTATTTTGACTTCTTGTGTATTTCCTGCTCTACTGCTCGCCTCTTTGCCTCTCTTCCTACTGCCTCTCTTCCTACTGCCACTCCCCCCCCCTCCACCTTTTGTTTTTAGTCGCACGTGTCGCTATATTATTAGTATATTTCGCTGTGTGTATTTGCTTTATTTATTTCTTTGTTTTTGCTTGGCGCTTTTCTATTAATTTAAGTATGCTTTTAATCAAGGGTAACAACGAGGGTTTTGGTTGTTAGCTAATGAAGAAAATGTTTTTCGATTAGTTTTTTTAGTTTTGTTTATTTACTGTAAGTGAAAACCACGTTTATTTTGTTGATTTATCGCCATCAATCCATTGAGCCGCCATTCAA
The DNA here is from genome assembly GCA_018874675.1 of Drosophila baimaii. Classification (NCBI taxonomy): domain Eukaryota; kingdom Metazoa; phylum Arthropoda; class Insecta; order Diptera; family Drosophilidae; genus Drosophila; species Drosophila baimaii. The sequence goes on along the minus strand of JAEIIU010055571.1, from coordinate 9,004 downwards.
TGACTTTACAGTGGATAATATTCACTTAAATTATTTTAAACAAATACCAAGCCGTCGTTGATATGCCATCTTGTATTTTGTTTATTTATAAACATTTAGCGGATTTGTAACGAAAACACAGATAGCATTTGTGAGTCACTTGACGCTTAAGAGAGAGAGAGTGCTAGCGAGCGAGCCAAAGAGAGGTTTTGAAGAGAGAGTGGCTAAGAGGGCGAGCAAAAGAGACACAAGGAAAGAGAGAGCAAGAGCTTAAGCCTAGCCCAAACAGCTGTTTGTTGTGCCTTATTTGTGTTTTTGTTATTTTTTTTTAGCCCTTTTCGAAAAGTTGTTTATGTTGTGTGAGCAAAGAGAGGGCCACAGAGAAGTAGTGTGGGTACGAAAGAGAGTGGCAGTGGGCTGGCCTCCATGGGGCAACAATTTCAGTGTTTGTTTTTGCTGTCGTGCTATAGTTTTTTTCCTCCCGTTTTATAAGTATTTTTGTTGTAGCTCACTTTTCAATAAATGGCAATGTCATGCGCGAACGCACAACACTCACATACATATACAGGGCACTCTTGATACAGTTAACATGAACCTAAAAATATAACGCATTGACACAATGTCTTTAGGAATCCTAAAATAAAAATGTACATAAGATTTTAGTGAAATTCAATTTAATGCATGGCTCTGTTAAAAAGCACAATGTGACCGAGCCGGCGTTTGATAAACTGTAGTCCGCATGGTCACACTACGGGCGATCAGCTGTCTCCGTAAAATTACGTAAATACTTGAGGATAAATCGCCGAACAGTGTTTACTCCTTAGAACGTTCACTGTATACCAGTGTATACACTTTTATATGCATACTCACAAGCTTGTTTACGACGCTTTGACTTTGCTTTGGCTTTTATTTATTTTTACTTTATTTTATTTGTTTTGTTTTTTCCTACTCGCTTTGCCGGCTCTCTCTTTTGGCGCTCGCTCTGGCTCTGTGGCACACAATGAAAGCTTTGTCTGCTGAGTTTGGCCAGAGAGGGTGTACGGTGTACGGTATATGGTGTACTGTGTGTGTGTGTGCGAGTGTGTGTGCGTGAGCGAGTTGAGGGTGTATGTATGTGTATGTGTCAGTTTTTCAATTGCGTTTGCCGCCGCTTCGCTTCATTCGTTTGTCTGCTCGCGTGCTTTACGGTTCAAGATTAACAAAAAGTCGAATTTCCATTCCGATTAAATCTGGATAAGAAATCTGAGTTCAGAAGCAAACTTTTTGAAATAAATTTAAAAATATTAAACCCTCTCGAATATTCAATTTTTTTTGAGTGTGCAGAAAATAACAGTACAACAGCAACAACAACGCCGAGAACGCCTTGTATGGAGGTATGTGTGAGAGCTCAGGAGATGCAAAAAAAAAAAAACAAAATAAATAAAATATAAACTTAGTCTGCACAAACCGAAAATAGATAATAAAAAGTGGTCCATAAAAATAACAGTGTAAGTGTGTATGTGTGTGCGTGTTTGTGTAAGAGTGTGTGTGTGTGCCAAACAACAATAACAATAAGAAATACAAAGATACAGAGACCGAGAAAGAGAAAGAGCGAGACACAGGCAGATTACAATTTGAATTTTAAATTGGTTTTTTGTTCAATGAAAATACACTTAGACTTGGCAATTTAATTTTTCTCATTTTTGTTTGTGTTTTTTCCTTTTGTTTTTTTGCGTAATGTCTCGACATTCTCCGATTTCATAATCACGCCTAAAACACAGCCACTAAATGCCAGGCGGCGTCGGTGGCGGCGGCAGCGGTGTGTGTATAAAAATAACAACAACTTAAAAAAGAAAAGGCAGAAGAAAGAAAAAAGCCAAAGAAAACCACGTTGAAATTTCGGCCAGCGACGACGTCAGCGTCAGCGCGTCTCTCTTTGGCGCTGCGCTCTCTTTTGGCGGCTGGCTCTCTTGAGCAAAGCAGTTCTAACTGCTTTTCTGGTACAGTGAAAGCTCATTCAAGGGCCAGCAAATTGTACAAAATCGAAGAGGTTTTGTTTCAGAGTCTTCACTGTACTACTCACACAGCCAACCCCCCCACCCCCTTTGGCTGTGATAATACAATATTTAATCATGAATAATTATTGTATAAAGTTCGCTTTTGAGAAAAAAGGAAGTCAAAGAGCAAAGTGGAGAGATGACACACTAAAAAAAGTTACTCGCTTCTCCTCCCTCCTTCTTCATTACCTTTCCCCTCTCACTATTACGCTTTCTCGCACACACACGTGCAATGACTTTTGTTTTTTTTTTTTATTTAAGAGTCGCGAAAAAGCTGACAATAAAAATAACAATAAATTCGCCAACCATAATCGAGACAACAACCACAACGGGGATCGGCAATTATAAACGCCAAAAGCGTTTTTCTAGCGGCCTTGTTGCGTTTTTCAGTGTATACAAAGGGGGGCGGAGGAGAGGAAAACAATAAAAGTACAAACACAACTGAACCATATAAATAAACTCGAACCCATATAGATTTTATTTATATTTATTTTTGCATAGTTTTTCGATTGGGAAAATATTAATTGTTTCGTTTTTTTGTTCTCTTCTATAAACATTTAACTTGTATATTATATATTTTATTTTAAGAAATTTCTGGCATTTGTTAACACCTTTATTCGAGGGATAAAATATTTGTTTTTCGTTATATTTTGTGACTTTATTTCCCTGTAAATTTTATATTTTATAGTGACCGAAAAAAATAATTCGATTTTGTGCCTAATTTAAAGTTTTATTCATAACACATACGCCCTGTTGGCGGTGTTTTTTTTTACTTGAACTTCCTCGAGCCGCTGCTTCTGTTCGATGATTTCTTGTGACCCAGGCGTATACGTAATGTGCAAGCAAGGCGACTGGCGAGCAAGAGAGTTCCACACACAGAGAGAGGGAGAGAGAGAGAGAACTTACACACACGCAAACACATACACATGAGCACCCATTGATACCTACACAAGTGCACAAGACACACAGACATGGCGGCCACAACGTCAGGGGGCATTACGTATACGCCGCGTGGTTGTCGCCATCGCATTTCTTCTCCCAATTCTTTTTCTCCTTCGCCTTCTGGCGTTTTTCTTCTTTTTGTTATTATTGTCGGACGAGGAAATTCTGAAACATATATGCAAAGCGATTGTTTACTTTATTTATAATTGCAGTTTTCGCAAAATGGAAAAAATATATTCATAAAATATTTAACTATTATATTTAAATATGAAAATATAAAAGGGAACAACAAAGGCTAAAGGGAAAGAGAGCATAAATATTTAAGTAAGTTTTTAAAAACACTTCCCACTCATCTTTGTTCCAAGTCATTTGAATGAATTTCGGAAATTTTTGTTTATATTTCATCAAAACACAGGGAAAGAGACACACACAGAGAGAGAGAGAGAGTGGGAGAGAGGGAAGGCCATGGCAAGAAAAGGAGAGGTAGATGGGTCTATTGCCGCCATAAGTTTTGTTGCTGTTCTCTCAAAAAATGCTTGCTGGTGGCTTGCTTTTCCTTTTGTCGCTTTTATTTTTCCTTATTTTTACTTTCCTGTGGCTTTTCCTTCGCCTTGGTTCTCCTTGTTTTTGTTGTATTTTATTTATTTTTTGCCATTTCTTTTTCTCTTTGTTGCTGTTTCTGTTATCTTGTTGATGGCCGGAAGTATGCGAAAGCTTTCGCGCACTGCCTGCCGCCTGCCTCTCTTTCTACAGAAGACTCGTCTCCTCTCTTATTGCCTTTGTTGTTACGTGAAATGCTTTAAAAGCTGTTGCAATATTTCTTTTTTTTTTCATTTTGTTGCCTATTGTTTATTGTAAATTTTGTATTGTAGACAAGCAAACACAAACAAAGCGTTGTAATTAAAGCAATTACATTTTTATTTAGCCATCGATTGTGCATTGCAGGAGAAAGGGAGAGAGGATGCCGCCGGCATCTCGCTCTCTTGCTGTCTCCCTGTCTCTCTTGCTCCATATTTATTTATTTATTTATTGTTATTATTCCACATTTTCTCTGTCTCTCACGCTTCTGCTGTGAGTTGTTATATTTATTAAAAGAGGAAACAACTCATTTAACATTTTTTCCATAGATTTTCATCGTTTTCCCGCCCCTCTTTTCAATTGGGCGAACATTTTCACAACAACAACAACAACAGCAACATCATGTTTGTAGCTAGGAAAATATGCTGGCTGTCAATTATTATTATTATTATTGTTGTTGCTGCTGCTGTTGCTGTTGCTAAACTGGCAAGAGGAAGCGCCATTTGTTGATGTGTAGTATCATATAGTATATAGTATATAGTATTATTGAACCAGTCGCACGCTGACTACTCCACGAGGTTTATTTTACCCCATTAGAAGGTAGTAGCAGCAAGGGGTAGCAAGCGGCATGTTGGCGGTAGTAAACAACAACTGTGAACAAAAAAAAACTGGGCCACGAAAATTATGCGGAAAAGGGGTTGTTTGGTATTATATTGTTTACGATTTCATTAACCAGTTGGAGGTCTTTTCTACACACCGATTGAAATGCGGACGACATCGGCGTGCCTTTACTATGATGATAAACGAAGTCTGAAATTTAAATCCTTCATTGAATAAATCGATGTAATTGATCGATAATCGTTTAATAGCAAATTACAAAATATTATTTGGAAAGTATATTAGTTAGACAAAGGAGGAGCTACCATAAGAAACTCTACTCTATACAAATACTAATAATAGTTTGTAAAATATACGTAATATAGAATAATTCCATTTTAGATATTGAAAAACAAATTAAAAAAAAGGAAAATATAGGTAAAAATTTACTAATTTAAAAGGAAATAGCCTATAAATGTATATTATTTTTTATTTGTTTTATTTTTAAAAAGAAGCATCTAAAGCAGTTCAAAGTGTTCTTGGCAAGCAGTTCAATAGATTAGAAAGTGACACATTCTTAAGCTGCATCGAAAGCAGTTCAACGTGTGGTTGTCAAGCAGTTGAATAGATTTTTCATTTATGTCTTCAAGGGGTATCAACCAGTTGTGACAGACGGGGACTAGATACGAATTAACTTCACTTGCTACTCTGGTGGCTTGTTGGTTCGCTGCTAAAGTAGCTCCCTTTTTTTAATATTAGTATTTGTTGTGTTGTTTTTGACACGCTCTTAAGCATCCCGTGTGCCGCATTTATCATATACTATATGTAGTATGTATCTGGATGATTCACTCCCAGAGAGTGCCGCTGTGTAAGTTTTATATGGCGCGCGGATTCATTAGCGTAGCGTGGCTGCTTTTTCTACGTTTTGATTCTTTTCTTTATTTTGTGTGTGTTTTTTTAGCAAGCAGTTCTTGCTCAGGTACAGTTACCTCTGCTTTTGTTGTTGTTGTTGCCGGTTAATTGGCTTGGAGAAAGAAGAAGAGGCCGAAATGCAATACTTGCACTCCCTCTCTCTTTCTGTGCTGTGCATCCTCTCTTTCACTCTTGCAGCCGTTTTTGTGGGCGGCTCAGTTGACATTTAAGACTGGCGGCGGGACTGCTGCTGCCTCTTCCACTTTCCACTTGGCGCGGAGGAAAGGTCCACAGGTCACAGTCAAAAGCGCGACGTTTCTAGAACGACACTAATCTCAAAGCAAAGTACAGTGCGACCTCGCCAAAGGAAACCGCCGCAAGTTAGGCTAAGAGTGAAGTTTTAAAATGCAAATAATAGAGTTGATTTTATATTTACCAAAATGGAAAATTGATGATTAGTTTGAAATTATTTTTGGAAAACTTGGCACCCAAAGTTTCTTGTCACCTTAGCTTCACTGTTAAAGCAAAGAAACGAACGGCTTCTCTTGCGCGTTCTCTTTCGCTCTCTCTTTGGAAAACAAACAAAACACACAGCAAAGCCAATAAAAGCACAGATAAACAATTCAGCCCGCGAGAGAGCGGCGGGCTCGAGTGAGAGCATGTGGCATGTATCGGCATTTTTTCGATAGAGAGAGAGTTTCCAGTGTTGCATTGGTTCAAATGTGTTGTTGCTGCTGCCATATTTGCTAATTAATTACGCCAAAAGGCAACTTGAAAAATTCAACCCATACAGACCCCCGCCACCCGCCACCCGCCACCCAACAAATACACCTTTCCATTCCTCTTTCTTATCGCAACCACGTTGTTTTGCTTGCTCTCGCTCTCTCTCTCTCTCTTGTTCTCTGGCTCTGACTATGCTCTCTTGCGACGCTGCAAAAAAATATTCTTGTTATTATTATTTGGTGTTGTTGTTGTCCGAAATAGCGAAACATAAGCGATGGAAACAGAGAGATAGAGAGAGAAAGAGAGTGCGAATAAAAAGTTGCCAAGACAACGAAGGTAGACGCAAAAAATAACAAAAACTGCGTCGCAAGCTTTTAATAATAAATAAATAAATTCCAGCCTGTACTATTTGTGTGGCACGTCAGTGTAATGACGTTGACGTTGGCTGCGACGCCAGCAGCGACGCTGGCGTCCGGTTTGGAGGTCAGCAGCGGAGCTTTTCACAATTTGACTTTTTGCTGTTGTTTTTGTTGGTTTTGTTTTTGTTGTTTCATTGATATTGCCTTTTGTTATTGTTCTTGTTGCTCGTGCGTTTGGTTCTCTTCGCGTTTGTTGTGTTTTCATTTCATTTACGGTTTTGTTGTGGCGCGCACTATTCCCTCTCTCTCTCTCGCTCTCTTTCTCCCCCCCGCCCCCTCTTTGCCATCAATTTTTGCACATGCAAAACAATGGGCAATAATCAGGTAGAAAAGAAAATACAGTCAAGCTTCAAGTTAAGCGAACGAACCATTTGAAATATTTGTATTTTCTTAGCTTACGTAGTACAGATGATGATTTTCACATTAATTAACTATCAATAATTAATTAAATAAATTAATTAACTATTAATATATTGTGAATTAATCTACAAAATAATACATTGTCTTCTAAGAATATTTAAGAAATTTGTATGTCGCTAATTAAGATAATAGATTGATACCAGACAACATTTTTCTTTAATTTTTAAAACGTATAGTGTGACCATTTGTATACTGAATATTTTCAGAAGGATGTGCACACTGTTTCCAGTTTCATAGCGTTAAACTGTTTTTACTTTTAAAACTAATACACTTTGTGGGAATCGAATTTCAACTGTATTAGCCCAGTAAAAGTAATTTTTTGCTTCTTGGATACATTTCTCTTTTGTTGACTTTTTGTTAGTTTCGAGTAGTTGTTTTTGTTTAGTCTGCCTCAAATGAAAATCAATAAATAATAATACACTTTGTTGGCTTTGTTGGCCAACCCCAAAAGGCCCCCCCCCCNTAGCCGCCCCCTCGCATTCGCTCATTCGATTCGCGTGCCCCAACGCCAAATAAGTTGTCCCTCAGGCAAAATGAATATTTCAGTTAATTGCTTACGATATAATGGCTAGTGATGAGTAGTAGTAAATGAGTGGAAGTAAGTGATGAATTGTATGCGCCTTGATCGATTATTTCATCATCGATCGTTGGAGTATCATTGCTGTCCTTTAGATGCCGTCCTGTGATCATGTATTGGGTAACTAAACAATAAAAATAAAACTAACTAATACACCAAATAAAAGGAAATAGAAAAACAGGTATTCCATGATAATTGCTAATCGATTACTTACTTATTTACTATCTAAAAAGAGAAGACCCTAGGCATCCTTAAGGATCTTAGACTTTATCATTTGTAAAAGAAAATAATCAAACTTAAACTCATCTCAACATAGGTCTTACAGAACTCTCTATTAATCGATTACTAAACGATACTTGTCAATCGATTATTTGCTAATCGATCAGTGATCTTTGTACCCTCATTTTAGCCGCGTTTAAAAACCTAGCCTGGTGTAAAGAAAATACCCCAAATTGGAAAACTATGGTCGAAGTACCCACATACAACACACACACACACCAGAATAGTGATAAGATAATCCACAAAACACGCGTAGAGCCAGAGAGAGGGCGAGAGCGACCAGAAAGAGACGGGCAGACAGGGCAAGAAAGAGATAGACAGAGAGAGAGGGCGTCATAAAAATGCCACCAAAAAGCAAACACGCGTAAATTGAAAGCAACAACAAAAACTAGCAACAAAATAATGTCTTTGATTGCGTAAAATGGGGAAAAATAGCCCAGGGAGATACAATTTAGAAAGAGAGAGAGAGAGAGAGAGAGAGAGAGAGAGAGAGAGGAACAGGTTATTACCCTCGAAAGTAGGCAATAAAAAAGTCGAAGGACATTGAGCCAACCATAAAGATGTATGAACTACTAAATAATTATGCGATTCAACATTCGCTAATTCCATTTAGTCACCAAACTCACGAAATGCCAATTTGATGACCGAACAAAGTGCAAGAGTAAACAAAAAACTGATCATTTCATCAGTCAATCATTAGATCATCATCGTCATCATCATCGGGTTTGGCTACAAAAATAATGAATGCGCGAAACTTGCCAACTCAGCAAAGTTATTTCTAAGGAATTTCAGTATTTCAGTAATGAGGCAATAATAATAATATTAGTGAGTTTTAATAATTCATATTAGGTTGGTCAACGCATATAGAATATAAATCTATAATTAATATATATCAGTGAAGGGTCTTGATCCCGTTATAACAATATCTTTATAAGCTCTGTATTGTTTATTCAAGATAATAATCTAGTTATTCTTAAGTGGGTTTCTTTGGTAATTAGAATTTCATTTAATTTAAGCTTGTAGCCAGTTGGGTTTATATCATCTGATGGAATACATAAATAAATAATTAAGTTATTACTAGTAAGAAATTATTATTAAACCAAACTTAGTTCAGGGGAAATTATTTGTATGTCATCTCTAAATTAAGATATGATATCAAGTGCTGTATGATGTAATGTTCAAAGAGGTTACAGTTTGTTCTTTTGGCTTTGGGTTACTGATGAAAAGAGCTAATAAAATATAGGTTTTCTCTTTATATTTATACCCTTGCAGAGGGTATTATAAATTTGTCATGATGTTTGCAACGCAGTGAAGGAGTCATC
>JAEIIU010055570.1:0-35669 GCA_018874675.1 Drosophila baimaii | reverse complement strand
CCCCAAAGAGCACCTCCTTTGGCCACACAATAGATCCTCCTCCTTATGCTTCCCCCCCTTAAATACGTCTTCTACGTCAGAGTTGCAAGCTATAATAATTATGTGCTTGCCACATAACAAGAAAGCATTTGGTAATGACAAAACTTGGCGAATTAGTTAGAGCTGGAAAAGTATTTGATATTTCCAATGTTTTTATGCAGAAAAAATCGATTTTAAATCGATTAACATTGATGTTTTTCAAGCTCTACAATTTGTATACTCTTGAAACACGCAAAGTCTGATATGATTTATCAACAAAAATATCGTACTCTATTATCATATCGAAAATATTGTAACGTTCGATTCACCAACATGTTGAAATATCGAAAAATATCGATTTTAATGTTATAAAATATCTATACTATCGATTATAACGAACAGTGATAGAATATTTTGTTATTTATTTGTTTGTTTTTTTACCTAAAACATCTTTAAGCCCAAATTTATGATTTGTTTTTTATATTTTTCCACCAATAATAGTTTGAAACAAGCATATCGATGCAGATTTGCGAAATTACCGTATGTCTTATGAAAAACCCCATGACATACGATACTTTCGCAAATTTGCGTCGATATCGATGCACTTTATCGTATGTATGTCTTATGGAAACCCGTATGACACAGTATACTTTCGCTAAAATAAGTTGACAAGCTCTTCTTTGGCACAGTTTAATATATCAAATAGAATATAGATTTATCCTAAATAAATCACAACGTTAAAATATCGATTTATATATCGAACATCCCTACAGCATCGATATATATACATTTTCTGTCATCCCAGCCATTACTATAGTTAGCAGCTTATACTAAAAACAGACGTACAGCGCCTAAGCCTGATGACAAAGAGGAGCTTTAAGAGTGAATATAATAGACAGTGGATTTGAAATTAATTGAAAATGTTTCCAAAAGTATGCAGTGAAATTTTTGGTGGTAAAAAACTTCCTTTGAAATTTGTTCCCTAAAATTGTAGCATACTTTTTGACACAGTTTTGAGTGAATTTTTATTTGTACAAAACCAGAAGAAATATACAATTTTTCTTTAAGTCAAAACCCATTATAGAAACCACTAAGAATGCAAATCGATAAAAAAATACTATCAGCAAAATATTGATTTCGATTTGTTATAAAATATGAAGTAAAAGTGAATTAATTTTAAGAAATTCTTCAAAATTTGTATTTGCATCAAATTCGGCATACTTTTTAAACAGTTTCTCTTTAAGTAAGAACCCATTATAGAAATCACTAAAAATGCAAATCGTTAGGCAATACTTTCAGTAAAATATTTTTATATAATTGTTATAAAATTGGGAAAGTAAACAATTCATTAATGAATTCAAATAAGAAATCCTCTTTATTAATTAAAATTCTTCTCAATTTTTACTCATATCAAATTCTGGCCAAAAATTAAAGAAAAATTGCTGACAAACCTGTTTCAAATTAAATGAATATTCCAGGGCTAATAATATTTAGTGGTGATTTCATTCAAAGGACTTAAGCTGCGCCTCTGAGCAGGCGAAAACAATTCAATTAGGACACAGCGCCCCATGAGGCCGCCTTTGACAAAGTGTCCTGCAGCAGAGAAAAAAAAATATAGAAAAAAGAAGAGAGCGAGAGCGAGAGCGCTAGAGAAAGAGAGATGGCCGTGTGCCAATTGCCTGCGACCGCCTGACAATGACACCATTTAATTTTAAATAGATCAACAACAAAAGCGCTCTCCAAGAGCGCCACAGAGAGAGAGTGGGACTCAGTGCCACACGGCGAGAGAGAGGGAAGGAGAGCCCTAGAGAGAGAGTGAAGGAAAAAGGGGAGCCACAAATTTATGGGTTTCCACCACGCAAACGACTAAACTGCAGGCAATAAATTTAAGACCAATAAAGGACAAGTATAAGTATAAAAAACATAAAAAACAAAAAACTAAAATAGCTAAAACTAAGGGTCAACATTATCCTTGTAACATTAGGAGTTCTGCAGAATATTTTGTATATTTTTCTTTCAGATATTATTCGAAAAGAAACCACAATTATTGTTTATATCTCAATTAATTAATAAAACAAATACAAAAGAAGCACGGAAAATGGAAAATAAATACAAATAATTACAGGAATTAAGTTATATTGTAATAAATTTAAACTTGGGCTCGACTATAAACTATTGTCAGGGCTAGATAGGTCTATAAATATTCTCAAAAAAACCTACAATTCAAAATTAGATTGTATCCTTAAATATATCCTACAAACCTAGTTGAACTTGGCTCTAAATCTTTTGTTTGAATCAATATTACCTTAGTCAAGGCGACAGCAGGTAGAGGTTTTGATTAAAAATTTAAGAACCCTTCGCTTAAAGGGCATATATAAATAAATAATTAAAAAAAAAAAACACAAACACAAACAAAAAAGAAACAAATTCCAAGTGATGGCCACTAGTAATAAGAAGGAACGACGGGGCGGGGAAACGCGTCAAAGGGCAGCCCAGCTCCCAAATGACTTGCAAGAGAGAGTGGAGAAGATTGGGTGGCAGGCAGCAGTGATGGGTGGCAACCCACTGGCGGCGACACACCGACGATGACAACGAGGACGTTTCGTTGCTTTTTGTGGCTGTCGTCATGCGACTGCCGCCATTTGACCCACAAAACCAAATGCCGCAGCGCCGAAAAGGTTCTCCAATTTCCAAGTAGGTCCCCAACCCCCCTTTTCTTCTTCCCTCACACCCCTTGAAATAAAAAAAAATAAATCGTAAGCTCATTTCCATTCATTCAATTAGCTTATTCAAAAATTTACCAAAAAAAAAAGTGTAGGAAAAATAATAATAATAAAAATAAAATAAAGCACACAAAAAAAACGAACCCAAAAAAAAAAACGTAAAACGAAACCCCAGAAGAAATGGAATGAGGCGAAGGTTACTTAACCCATGGAAATTGCGTGTTTGGGCAGAGTAAATTCGCGCAAAGCCAGCTCAATTCGGTAATTAAATGTTTCGAAAGGGATACATTTGCGTATTCGAGGAATTTTTGCCCAAATTGAAATGAAGTTAGACAATTGACTCTTAGCCAGGCTTAGGCTTAAGTGATTACTTTAATTCGGGGACTGCTTAAAGAGATTTAAATTAAGTTTTGGGACTGAAGTTTTCTTTTACATTTTTGCATTATTTTTATGGTCTTCATTCTTAAATAAATATATTATTTTGTTAAAAAAAATATAATGAAATTTATACAGAAATAGATTAAAGTTGTATTTCCCACATTGCTCTTTCCATCAGAGCAATATTCTTATTGCTAAACAATTATTAAGCATTCCTTTTATATTATATAAATTTACTAGCTAACCTGCCTAACTTAACCCTAATTTAGTTTAACATCATTTCCAGAAAAACACTTTGTAGCTCAATAAACAACTTTCAAAACTCTTTTATGAGCCATAGTGCACTCATCCGAAATTATAATTCCAATTATTTTATACAAATTTACTAGCTGGACCCGCCTGACTTAGCTCTAATTTAGTTTAATTTCCAGGAAAACATTATTTAGTTCAATAAACAACCTTCTAAGCTCGCTTATGAGCCATAGTGCACTCATTCGAAATTATAAAATAATTCCTATTATATAATATAAAATTACTAGCTGGACCCACCTAACTTAGCCCTTATTTAGTTTAAGAATATTGCCAGGAAAACATTTTAAAGTTCACTTAACAACCTTCTAAGCTCGCCTATGCGCCATAGTGCATTCATCCCAAATGAAGATTCTTGCAAGCTGCCGCCTAGTTCTTGGTCACTGTGCACATTTGTTTTGTGATGATTTCAAATAATGATTCATAGAAGAACCATTTGGATTTAATTAGTTTAAATATCAAAGAATCAATCGATTTTAAGCAACTAAGAAACTGCATTCAGTACAAGATTTTTATAAGAAAAACAGACTTAAATTATGTGTATGGCAGCTACATAAAATAAACATTCCTTTTACTTAAAAGAGATTTCAGAGCTGTTGCAAGGATCAAAGGCACTATCTACGCGTCACATCTAATAACCTTTTCCTTGATTCAAATGATGCTGCGCTGATGACGGAGCGGGCTTCATCAAAATTATCGATCGGAAGAGTGGCGGCAAGAGGAGGGTACAATTTGTGAGCATTGCGGCTGCCTGGCGACCCAAAAAAAAAAAAAAAAGAGAGACTACTAAATACACAACAAAATCAAGGAAAAAAAAAATAAGGAAAAGAGGAAAATCAATGCCCGGCCCAGGGGTGAGAGATGTTTGTGTGTGTTTGTGACCACACTCCAGAAAGTATGCTATGGCATTTCGGCAGCAAACATTCCGCCCGCCCTCAATAGCCCCCCGCCTTGGCCACCACCCACCCAACGACGCCTCCAAAGCGAATCCATCAAGGTTAAAAGCGTCAAGGCAAACATTTTGGCCGCACCATAAAGAAGGGGCTGAAACTGAAGCTGAAATGAGAGGAGAGTGAGCGGATGGGCGCCTACCCCCACCCCCATTCTCTCAATACTTTTCTTTTTAAATTATTTTACACATGAAATGGAAGACGAAAATTATATATATAACCCCGAATAGCCTTAAATAATAAGTATTTTCTTTCTTATACAAGCGAGTGTCATCTCAAGATTAATTATTTCAATTATCCAATAATTTCCCGAGAGCGATTGTTCCATGGGAATACGTATAGTAAGTTGGCTTGATTGTGTGTTGTTCTTGGCTTTCTCAATCACTGTGAAGAAAACCAGTAAACTTTTCTGACATATTGGCAACTGAATTCCCTTGAGCTTAAGTCTAATTGAATTTAAAATGGAGAGTCAGTCAGTCCAGTCAGTCATATGAACAAATTCGTTTCGCTTTTTGGAAAAGGTCAATATGAGAAAGGGGCACTTGCATGAAATCAGAGTTGTTGCTTAACCTTTGAATAGAAAAGGGTTTTTAATACTTGATACAATTATTCTAATTGCATTTTAAATGAAACCCTAGAATAATATGGTACCTTCAATTAGGAAATTCCAAATTACCTTTTTAAATATAGAAGGGTTTTTTATTGTTTGTGCCATTTAATTATTTATAATAAGGTCACTCAAATTAGTAGGGTTTTTTGGGGTAAAAAACTGAAGTTTTTAAGCATTTTTGTGGAAAAGATATTCTGCATTTGGTTCAAGTGTGTATAGACTTCCTTTTTCAATAAGACCCAAATGTTAAGAATATTAAACAATTTATTAAGACAAAAACCAATGATTTTCCATAGCTTTTTTTCGCGGTGTACGCCTTTGTTTATTGGCATTCGATTTCCCAAAGCCACTTTAACTATTGCCAGCAGGCAACTCTCGATGATTCCCCTGAGTTCGCATAATTGAATTTAAAATGGAGCCGTATAAAACGAACACCTCCCTATTTGGTAACCCCCTTTTATTTTTTTGCCACCCCCCGAGGTATTCATGGTATTCCAACGCCCCCATTTCCACCTCCGCATCTGAAGGAAAAAAAAAAAACAACGAGAAAGACCCACTGAAACTGTCGCCAATGGGGATTATTTTTGGCAAAAAGAAGGCGGGGTCCATCGAGGCCGCCTTCGCACAAAAGTCGCGCGCACGTCATAATTTTTGTCGCCCCCCCCTTTTCCCTTTCTTCCTGTCGCATTTTCCTCTCGCTTTTCATTTGTTGTTGTTGTTGCTCTTTGCCGGCTATTTTCGCGTGCTTTTCACACGTATTTTTAGTTGGCTTTATTTATTGATACACGCGCCCCAAACCCACAACAACCAACAAAGCGAGGAGTATTACGAATAAAACGAATAAATTGGTATTTGCATGTCGTTGTTTTCTCTTACCAATTTTGACTTCTCTTGGCCTCCCAACTCCAATTAAGAGTTGGAGGCTAAATAACAGCTTATCGTGGGCTTATTGTTATAATAAATCCTAGGGAATTAACTAGTATAAATATATATCACTGGGTAAATAAAGGTTTCTTAAAACCAGTTACACAAAAAATGGCAGTATTAATGAAGACCCCTTTATATAGTATTATAAAGAGGATTCCCAGCCCCAAGACAATCTATCTTTCTATCTATTGTAACACCTGTCGAATCAATTAATTCTTAGTCACTTCTATATATTGCCCTCTCCTCAAGAGAGCCCAAGTCACATACATACGTTTCTTATATTAAAATCAAGAAACAAAGAACCCTAATGGGAACCCAATCATAATCTTATCGACTGTGGTATATGCTTTTGCTGTGTGTGTGCCAGTATGGAGTTTCTTAAATCTCTTGTATTTTTCGCACTTCATTCTTTTGTTTCGAAACAATTTGTGTGCAATAACAAAAACCACAAGGCATATATTCAGGGCGATTGTATCAGCCAGATAGCAAAAGTGTTCATATTCCTAGATTACCCAAGAAGCCAAAGAGGGCCTTTGTAGGGGGATTTTTTATTTTTTATTTTTATTTTTTCAGTCTCGCTTTGTTGTGATCACTGATCGATGATTGAGAGGCCCGGTTTTTTTGTTTAAAGCTTTGCTGCCACTGTTTAGAAATTGTTTTAGCTAATTGGGTTTCACACCTGCATAGTTATAAAAGTTTGGGGAAAAAAAAGCTCATAAATAACAAGCTTCCAGGTATAATAGTTTTGGTTTACTTTTAACCGTATAAGTGTGTCGTTAAAGCAAATATCTATCACATGAATAGTTAACTTTGATGACCCTTTAAAAATATAATTTATATTACTTGGCAGTATTTTTCAGGGATCTGACATTGTTAAACAAATAACTCTTGACATACATATTATCCTACTATTGTCTGATTTTATGGATATATATTCACATACATGTTTGGTGAGTTTTAAAGGTCCATCAGGTAAAATAAAGCATACATTTTGCTACACTATGTTGCTTTTCTACGCAAATTAGTTAGTATGTTAAAATGTATTTAATGGGAAACCCTAATGCAAATGAATGTACACATTCACTAGAATGTAAAAAAGTATCCCAGTGGAAATAGGCTATTACAGTTTTATGTTTTTTTTGTAACACTGGTATTGGGGTAACCTCTAATATTTTATTTTATTTTTAAATGGACAAATTTACCAGACAAGAGTTAAATGAAGTTTTGAGTCTAATGTTTAACTAAATAAATAATTAAACATTTTAACTGGGTAAGCTCCAACTGTTTAATTCCTAATTTGTGGACCAATTATTTATTTTTATTTTACACCTTTTTTTATAAAATGTAGTAGGATTTTTAATATATTATAAAGGCCAACTAAATGAATTAAGTGTAATATCAGAAGCTGTAAATATTCCAAAACTTACTCTTTTCTGGTGTGAGTTTTTTTTTTTTTAATCAACTAATATACACGCGCAAACACCAACAAAAAAAAAGTAAACAAAAAAAGTGTGTTTAAGTTAGCCAATATAGCTTTCTTTTGGGTTTAATTTTCATTTTGATGACTGGAAAATCATGTTTCTTACTTTTTTTGCTGCCGGCATTCATCAAAATGCAAATTTTTAACTTGCGATGCCGCCTACACCCACACACACACCGTTGCGAGAGAGCACGTGACACACACACACAACGTCGCACACACACACACACACACACGCACACCATTATGTAATTCTGAGCAGCTGTTTTTTTTTTTGCCAATATAAACCTATGCAGTGAATAAAAATATTATTGCTATAAAAAAAAGAATAATAAAAGTCAAACCGCTGGTGGAAAATGCGAAAATAATTGAGGAAAACGTGGAAAGACAGCAGCGCGGAAAATTCGCATTGATTTTGAGCCCGCTGCTGGCAGAATTCGACTGACAAAACGGACAGAACGCTAAAAGGCAGAAGAAAGCTGAGAGGCAGACAGTTACAGAGAGAGAGAGAGAGAGCTTGCGAGAGAAAGCGCCTGGCCTGACCCTCTCCAAATAGGCGATGGAGAGACAGAGAGAGCGAAAGAGCGGTCATAGGAGCTCAGCGGAAGGAACACAGGATATCGCAGTCGACGTCGATGCCAGCAGAGCAGTGACAGCGACGCAACGCAACTAGTGCGATATTCAAGCCAGCGTTTCTCGGTCAACGTTGACGCCGACGCCGCTGCCCCTGCTGCTACAACCGTTTTACAACACTGCTAAAATGACACTGCTGCAATCGATTAACGGGTAAAAAATGATGTCAGCGCAGCCATTTTCCCGCCAAAAAAAAAAATTAATAACCAAAATAAATACTAATTCGAGGTAAATATTGATTTTTTAAGGATTAATTATGATTTTGTTATATCCACCAACTTTGTAGTTTTTTTATAGCAAAATTCCAGAACATTTGTCAATATTTTATGTCTTTACAGCACTGATTTTTGAGTTCAATCATCAGAATAATGGAAAAAACATTAAGCTTATTTTCTATATGCAAATATATATGGAAAGTTGATTCTTGGCATCAGTAAAAAATAGATTGAAAAGCTTTTGTAATCGATAGTTATTAGCAAATCTAAAAGGCTTGAATAATAGTAATATATATATATATATTTAATCAAAATATGAATATTTATTATTCCCTCATTGGTAATCGAAATCGCTCAGCTGTTGGTTGAATTAATCGATAAAACGTTGGCGGCGTGCAAATTCTGTACAAAGTATCGGAATGGAATTGGAATGACACGCGCAGGCGAAGGACACACTCTCACGCACACAACATGTGGGGATATGTTGTAAGTGTGAGTAGTGTGAAAGTGTTGCCAACGAAACGCAAAAACCGGAGCACACACACACACACAAGCACGAGGAAAACAGCTGAGCCCGAAAAGTCCCAACTTGAAACTGTTTATTTCCTTATTCTTTTTTCTTTTAATTCATTGGCGTTGCCAGGCAAGACACACACACACGCACGTGCACAGGAAGTTGACAACACTGGCTTTAATCCTGTGTATGTGTATGTGTGCCCCTGCAAAAGTTTGTGGGTGTTGGTGTGCCGGTGGGTGTGATATCGTGCCATCGTATAGCGTGCAATAGGCAATTCTCTCTCTCTCTCTCTCTCTCTCTCTTTCTCCCTCTCACGCTTCTGCCTCTACCTCTGTTCATTTGCACTTACAGTTACTTCCTTCCTCTGCTGCCTTCTCCCTCTCTCTGCAGACATCTTGCTCGTACCCTTGCAACCTGCAACCTTTTACAGTGAAACATTGCTAATGCAGCAGACAGAAGTATAAAGAAAGAAGCAGTAAATAATAACCATTATATAACCACATATAAAACAGAAAATTAGTTTTATGATCACATATCAATTTTAGATATGATTTTAGATATGTTTTTATATCCTTGCAGGGTATTGTAATTTTAGCAACGCAGTGAAGGAGTCATTTCCGACCCTATAAAGTATATATCGACGCAAATTTGCGAAAGTATCGTATGTCCTATGGTTTTTCATAAGACATACGATAATTTCGCAAATCTGCGTCGATATATTCTTGATCAGCATCAACAGCCGAGTCGATCTAGCCATGTCCCCGTCTGTCCGTCTGTCCGTTTCTACGCAAACTAGTCTCTCAGTTGTAAAGCTTTTTGAATGAAACTGTGCATATAGTCTTCTATATACTCTCACTGCTTTATATATCGGAACGGGCCGGATCGGACGACTATATCTTATAGCTGCCATAAAAACGATATGGAAAAATTTACATATTTTCGGTATTATTCAAGATATTCGAATGAAACTTTGTTTGTGCTTTTATAATATAATTATAGCCACCTCCTAGAAATTTCACTAAAATCGGACCAATATATCAAGCAGCTGCCAATGGAAAGAAAGGTCTAAATTCATATTTTACATATGAATTGTACATTTTGCATACATCTTACATTATACATGTTATTTTGTATCAAAATCGTTTATAATAAGTAATAAATTATCTGCAATTATATATAAATTTCGGCTCCACCCGAAGTTAGCTTTTCTTACTTGTTTAATATTCGGTTAAATTAGTTTAGCTCTATTGATAAATAAAATATCTGTTCGTTTTTTACATTCAGAAAAATTAAAGAAGGGAAGAACCCCGATTGTCTTTTAAGGCAAGTTTAAATGGTTTCTAAGTTTTTCGGTAACAACATAAAATATCAAACGTTACTTACTTTAAAAGCAAAGAAGTCTACTAACCGATAATTACTGTATTTGTTACTAAGCACCCACCCATATACAGAGATGTATAATCGCCACCCACTGCTGGGAGGGGGAAAAAAAAAAGGAAGAAACTCAAAATTGGGAACATGTTAGAATTATGTGCTGTCGTCATTTTCAATGTCACTTTCAGTGCAAACGTTGCACTTTGCAGCGACAATAATGAAATTCTCAACAACAGGCGCGCTCACACACAAAGAGTTTTCGCACAAAATTCGTTTTATTTAATTTAAATTCCTTTGACCGGCGGACTGTTAAATTTTATGGAAACGTCGCCATAGCCGCCAACGGACGTCGTACAGTAGGAATTCAATAATTTAAACCATTAAACATGATATAAGAGACGTTGAGAAAACATAATTAAAAAATATGAGTACTTGGCACACTCCAAGCAATTACAAGGGAGTTATAAACAAAGAAAACAGGCTGAATCTCTGTGGGAATTTTAAAAGATATATTAGCCTAATTTGAGAATTGGTCCTGTACAATCAATTAACGTGGCAGTCAAGCGCCGAATGAATAATTTCCCACCTCGCACACATAGCAAATATAAAGAAACCCTTGACGCATTTTCTGAATCTTTATCTCATTCCTCCCGTTGCTTCTTAGATATCCCCCGAAAGTTTGCCACTGAAAATGGTTTTTCTAAAGTAAATAAAGCAATACCTATCGGCAATTTCAACCAAATGACGTTAATGCTAAAATGAATGCAAGATAAATGATGTAAGGCCTTTGTAAACCCCATAATCAAATCTTTATTTAGTGGTTAAAAACCCACAACTCATCAGGTGATTCAATATAGCAAATATCAATGATCAAAATTGCAAGAGAAGCTCAAGCTTGTAAACATCTTGGAAAATGGGCAAATATATTTTATAACTAATTATAAAATAATACCCTTAACTAGTAAACATACATTTGAGTTGTCTCTAATTAATTTATATCGTAAAAAGTATTTCCTTCTATTTTCTTTAAAATTAAATTTTTAATCGGTAAAACCATTAGAGATGGAGAATAATCGCAGTTTTCGATATTTTTTATGAGAAAATCTGTTTTAAATCGATTAAAATTGGTTTTAAATCGATTAAAATCGGTTTTAAATCGATTAAAATCTATGTTTCTCCACCTCTTAAAACCATAGAAAAGTTGTCATAAATAATACATTATTTTTTAAATTACTATAATTTCTTGAAGATTTGATTTTAATTTATTGTTATTTTTAAAAATTCATGTTTTTTTCATATAATAATTTATGGTTCTAACGCTATAAAGTCCATTCAATTAATATTTAAAATAAAAAATAAATAAGTGCCCATCAAATGTAAAAAAGCTATACAATTTTAAAATGCTTTGATCTTAAGTTTTGATTTATTATTTTTGAAAATTCGTTTTTTTTTCTATAATAATTTATGGTTCCACGATATAAATTCCAGATTTTTCTCAATTATTATTTAAAAAAAATATATATAAGCAAGTACCCAGAACTGCAATAAAGCCATCATACAATTTAAAAATGCTTCGATAAAAAGAACCATTTATTTTTAATCGATCTATAGTTTAACTTCAGATTTCTGTAGCAGGATTTATTTTCTTAAAACGTTAATCCCAGGGATTTGACACTGCTTAATTATATACGTTTTATATTCCACTGGATAATCTCTACTCACTTGACTTGACTTTTGGCTCCACTGTGCGCCGGCAGCGCCGCTGACGTCGAAATCGACGCAGTCGTAGGCGTGGGCGTAGGACGGACAACAATGTGCAGCTAGCGCTCGCGCTTTGGCGTGTGTATTTGTTTGCTTTTTGCAACAATTCACATTATTATTGTGATTTCTTCCTTTTGTTTGTTATTTTTGACTTTGCTTGCTTGCAACACTCGAAAAAAAATTATTCGATTATCGGAGGCACGCACACACACCACGCAGAGAGAGACACGCGACACTCACGGACACGGCACACAGACACCATATATACACGCACACACACAGCCATACACACGTACACTTGTTCACCACAGAGCGGAGGTTCTGACGTCGTCGGCAGCGGCAGCGACTGCGCGGCCGGCAGCGGGTGTGCTTGTGTAACGCAATTTCCTCGCTTTCCCAGAGCGTGTGTGTATGTGCATGTGTGTGTGTGTGTGTGTGTGTCGATTTGTACCAAGCAACAACACCTCTAATTCGTAATTAATCTTTTATATCGTGTATTAATTTCAAAGAATTTCCACCAATGCACACAAAAACAAAAAAAAAAATAAAAAGAAAAAGGTACGCATGGTGTGAAAAAAAAACTAAAGTAAAGAAGAAGCACACACACACACACGCACATGTACAGCGCACGCACACAGAGGAAGGAGTGCGGCGCTTATTTATTTCAAAAGAAAATTATTAATGTTAGATTCGCTCGCTTTTTGCGTTTATGTATACGCTTTCCTTCGTTTTTTTAATTTTTTTTTTCTTGCGTTTCATTTCCATTTTTTTTTTCGATTGCTTTCTTTTACTCACAATCGCACTCACACACACACACTCATGCACGCTCTGCTGACTTTTTTTTTTTGTCTTTTGCTACACCTTGCTTCCGTTTTTTGTACCTTTCACACTCGCTTTGCACAAAGAGGCAAAAATGAGAATTAGAATAAAAAAAAATAATAATAAATTGGGGAAAAGCCGAGGAAAACTCCCGTATGTTGCGGCACTTTTCTTTCGGTGTTTTTCTTATTATTTTATATTTGATTTCGCACGAGAATTTTTTTCGTTGGCACTTTTCGCTACGTTCGTTTCGCACGCCCGTTTGGTGCCACCGCTTTCAACTCCGTCTTCTCGTTCTAATTACTTTTACTTTACTTTATTTTACTTACAACGCGTGCGTTTCAATATTTTTTGTCGGTTTTATCGGTTTTTTTTTTTTTTGGCACTTTGCACTCTGGCGTTCTCTCGCTCTCTCCGACTCGCCCTCTCTCGCTCGCTCTGACGGTTCTCTGGGTTATTCGTGGTTTTTCTTCTTTTTTCTTTTTTTTTTTTGGTTTCTTTTTTATTCTTTCTTGTTTGCGGGCAACAAAAAAAATATCTGTATATTTTGTTGGGGGAAAATGATTATTTATCGATATCGAAGGCGAAACAAATCGACTAATGGCGGCCCGCTATGTATATGTACATCTACATATGTATATATATCTCTCTGAACTGAGCGAATGTATGCGTGTGCACTGCAACAACAACAACAACAACAGCACTCACTAACAGCAGCAGTAGCAGCAGCGACGGCAGCAGCAACAACAAGCCCACGGCAGCTACTTACACTTTCACTAAAAAACGAAAAAATAATACACATAGAGTGCGCCGCGCGATCCCTTTCTTCGTGTTTTGTTGGCAACTAAAAATGCGTTTCGATTGCCCAACGCGAGAACATTGCACACGATAATTAGTCGGTTATTCGATTGGATTTAGTAGGCGTACGTTTTTTTTTTTTTCGGCTGCTTGCTTTTGCCTCAGCTTCTGTTTCGCTGCCTGCTCTTTCACTGCTGCTTCGCAATCGGTTTTGCAGTGTGTGCTGCGGGTGTGCAATCGATAGCACCCGATAGCTGGTGCTGTTAGGCGCGCGTGCCGGTTAACAGCGATAGGCGATACATTCAAGAAAGGCAGCGTGTTAACATGACTGTTATCGGGAGATTTTTAAAATTTTTGATTTTTTAAATTTATATTTTTGTATTTCTCTTTACCATTTGAAATAAAACGCAGGTTTTTTGTTTTTACCACTGTATAACATATTGCCCTATGATTGATTTAATATTTATAAATATTGTATAATAACGTATGTATGCGGCGTAAAATCTTGGAAAAGTTTAACATCTTATAAGTACGCGGGAAACAAGGTTTTTCAAATAGACACAGAATCGGGGGGAAAACACGGGAAATCCGGTAAATACGGTTTAAACAAAATAATAATAGTAATACATGGTGCACGGGAGTGGGGGAATCGCCACGCGGGAGGGTTAAGGGGAGTGGATTAGTGACTGGAATTGGGTTTCCTTTTGGCCAAAAAGACAACAAACAATTAACGAACGACGAACACTAGATACGTGGATAGATTATTTAGCTCTCTCTAGTAGGGTATCTGGTTCTGGTAGTACTGGATCATGTCGTAGGTACGCGTGCGGAAGTTCTGGTACGAATTACGGATGACGGACAGCATATGGGCAGCCGCCTCCTTGTTATTTTTGGTGGCCACAAAGCGCTGCTTCAACAAATTAATCGTCTGCCCCCGGAAGCACGGCAGTCCGGTGTCCAGCATCAGGGAGACCAGCGAAACAATTGCATCCTGATACGGCCGGACGGCGAGGAAGGCCTGAACGCACAGTTCGCAGAACCATTTAAAGGCGGGCGAGTCCATCTTGCCGCCCATAATCATGACCATTTCGTCGGTGAGCTTCATGTCCGGCTCGAAGCCGATATTACCGCCCGGCGAGGACTCGAACATAAAGCCAAAATCTGCGAAAAAAAACAGGGGGGAAAAGGGTTGATATATATATATATAGAAACGGGGTTTAAAGATATATCCTAGATCCTCCCTCACCTATGTGTATGATATGGCCATCCTTGTCGATCATTATGTTGCCATTGTGACGATCCTTGATCTGCAGCAGATAACCAATCAGCGAGTACGCGGCCATGGACTTGACAAAGTTCGCCCGCGCCGCCTGGAACTCCTTGGAGCTCTCGTCGCCATACTGATGCTGGAAATACTCGGACAAGCCACTGTCCGTCTGCCGGCCTAGCTGGTCCCGTGACTTGGCATTCGGCACGCACTCAATGACGCCGCACTGCAGGGGCGAAAGAGGGGATTAGGATTTAAGGGAAGACCACTCCCGTCCCGCCTCATCTGTATGAACTTACACCCGGTGCGGTGGCCACCACGCGATAGGGGAACAGGAACAGATCCAATCCCACCTGCTGGAAGATGTTCTTGAATATGGTGATCACCTGCAGGGCCAACATATCCTGCCGCACATCGTCGCCCACCTTAAAGATGGCCGCCTGCCAGGACTCCACGCCCAGCGTCATTTTGGCATCCTCTTGGGAGTTCTAGCCAATCAAAAATCGAGGTCTTAGGATCAGGAATACAGGGAGTATATAGCCCAAACTTACCGGATTATTGGACACCTCCATGGCCCGCGTTTCCAGCTCGGTGATGCCACACCTATACACCCTGAAGCGGGCTAAATACGGCGCCTTGGCTGCACTCTGCATGGGCGTCCCGCTGCTGTAGTCAATGTCCAGGACCATGGCCTCTGGATTCGAGGGCAGATAGCAACCGCCTTGCACCTTAATCCTGCTCAGAGCCGCCAGGCATGCATTCTTCCGCTCTATGCCCTTGGGAAAGGAGCGTATCTCCCCCGACACGGCCGTGATCTTGCCAAAGAAATCAAACTCACGCTCATAGAACCTCTTGGCGGCGCCCGAAAACGAGGAGATAATACTCAGCGACAACTGATCCAATGCCTCGTACAGATTGGGATCCCGATGCTGCTGATCCTCGTCCATGTACATGTTCGTCTGCATGTTCCAGATCAACTGATGGGCCACAATCTGTGATCTGCGCGATATATTCTTAATGAACTCCACCACATAGCCCATGGTGTCGTGCCGCAGGGCCTGCACCAGTTGTGGTATATACGGCAGCACCGATTCCGCCGGATACGAGGAGAGCGTCTTCACGGCATACTGCGCGGTCAGCGGATGCGATGGGTATTGACGCGAAAAGTAGGCCAACGCCTGGATGGGCGTCACAGGGGACCACGACAGGATATACACGAGATCGGGACTCTCTTGCAGCAGATTCTTGGTGGTGCACAGGTACTTCAAAGCCTCCGGGATGTGGCACACGGCAATGGGATCGGAGCAGACCAGGCGGGAGACCTCCTCGTCAATGATTTCGGCATTCTTGATGCGCTGCGGCAGGAAGACGGCCAGCGCTGGGTTATAGCACCAGGCCAGGCGGGCATAGTCGCGCCAAACGTTGGGTTTGTAGGGTCGGGTGCGCCACTCCGTGATTTGTTCCTCACCTGCAAGGAGGGGGGAAGAAAGGGAGAGCAGTTAGACTCTTTAATCCTCCATAAAAGCGGCTAAGGACACTTACCCGGCACCTGGAGATCCGGCAGGCTATTGGGATTGTACCAGGTGATCAGAAACTCCAGCTCCACGGCCAGCAGCTCCAGTATCAAGCTGCGCTTCTTCATATAATCCTTGTCATACGAATCCTTCTGATACTGCAGCCTCTTGGAGCGATTGGAGCGCTTGGACAGCGTCGAGGTGGAGTGTGGAATGGTATTGTACCAGCCGCTATTGCTAACACCGCCGGCACCCATGCCCATGCCCACGGCATTGCCGCTGGCGCTCATGGAGCGCCCATAGTCCGAGACCATGCCGACGCCGCCGATGCCACCGCCGCCGCTGATCAGGGAAGCCGTCTCCGGATTGGCACGCACCGCCAGCATTTGTGTGGAACTCACCGAGGCATTGGTCAGATCATAGTCGCCCACTTCTGAGGTCACCAGATGCTTCTTTTCGCTGCGCATTGTCTGCCAGAACTTGAGGAGTATCAGTATATCCTCCAGGAGCTGCTCTCGGCTCTGATTGGGGCAGGTGGGTGGCCCACAGAAGTAATCCAAAGCATTGGAGTAGATCCTCTCACGCAGGATATTACGGGCCAGGGACTTGGGTATGGTGTTGCCCTGCAGCAGCGACAGGCCGCACTGCAGCAGCTTGAAGCGACACCCCACCGTGGAGACCTGTCTATTCTGCCTGCTGCTCTTGAGTATGGGAAGACAGCGATGCAGCAGCAGGCAGAACATCTCCACCTTGTCGCGATTGCAATACTTGGCCGTGTCCACCATCTCCGAAAGCAGTTGCAGCCAGATGAGATGCGGGGCAATCAGGATGGGCTTGCTCACCAGCTTGCAGCCCTCGTAGGCGGCCAGGGGATGGGTGACCTCCGTTTCCCAGGCAAATAAACCCATTCGCTTCTCGAATGTCGTCTGCCAGGCACTCACCATCTCCTGGATAAAGCATAGCTCCAAATCCTGCCTTGCCGTCAGCACCCACTGCCAGCACTCGACGGCCGTCTCCATGGCCGATTCCGTGAACAGTTCCAGCTGCGAACTGGCCACCGCATGCAGCAGCTTGCGATCTATCTCCGAGCAGATTATGAGGTACGCTGTGGCCCGCCACAGGGCGCCACGATGCCGGGCATCGCTCTTCTCCGAGCACGCCTCCCACACATCGCTCACCAGTCGGTCCGCCAGGCCCGCCTTGTCCCGCTCACTCAGCACGGACAGCAGGCCGCTAATCTCGCCGGCATACTTGCTGCGCAGACACAGCACCGAGACAAAGCGCGGCGTGTCCGAGTTGACGCAACTGGGACGCTTGCTCAGGGTCCCCGGGCCAGTGCCCGGATGCAAAGCATTGCTGCTGCTCACCACGGAATCAAAGGCCAACGCCAGGCCACTGTGATGGGCCAGCACGGGTGTGGGTATCTGATTGGGATACTCCTGGAGGTGGGAGCGCGTTGATCTCGGCGCCCACTTCATGGCCTCGTTCACAATGCCCTGACAGCGATCGGCAAAGTCCTTCAGGCGCAATTCCCTCGCCGGCAGCGAGTCCATTAGCTGCAGCGTATACGGCGTGGAGACCACACGCAGCGTGGGCGTCTCCTCATTGGGATCCAGGCTAAGGGAGTAGGCCAGCAGCTGCAGGATGTCCAGCATGCACCAGAGCACACGGCGATTCCACAACAAATGGGGGAAACGATCGACCAGGAAGGACAAGTACTGATCGGCCACCACCTGGATGGGTTTGTGGATGTGATTGAAGTAGACCAGCAGCAGGGTGGCCTGTGACTCCAGCACCTTCTCACGGATCTCATCGTGGGCGTACAGCACGTTCCGGAACTTCTCAAAGACCTGGTCGGCCACGCTAAAAAGGAGGAGTATTAGAAGGGAAGGGAGTTTGCCCAGCGTCCGCGCCACTCACCACTTGACACACTGCCAGATGCCCGTCTTGTCCCGCTGCAACGCCGTGTCACACAGATAGCTCATAATGGGCTCCAGGCTCGGCTCATCCGCATTCTCCACGCGCAACATCTCCAGCCAGTAGACGCTCAGCAGGTAGGTGCACTGGGCAAAGGTCAGCTTATTGATGGCCGTGGCCACATTGTCCGTGGAATGCTCGAGCAGCACCAGTATCTGGCTGCGCAGCTCATTCACCGAATCGCTCTTGATGGCCAGCGTATAGTTGAGCTCCCGCATATCGGACTTGTGGGCTGTCTGCGAGATGAGGAGCGGTGACTTGGCCGCTATTTGCTGCACACCCTGATACCAATCCGCCGGCCAGAGGCGGGCATTGGTGAAGCCCATGACCACACAGTAGGCCCAGAAATCCTTGAAAAGCTTGTGCAGACGCTGGCGGGGATTCTTGATCGGCGGAAGGCGGCGCACCAGTACCGCAATTACCGGTATCAGCATGCCCAGATTGCCGGCACGCGAGCTGGCCTTCTGGGCGCCCGGCGTATTGTCGTAGCTGCGCTCGCCATCCAATCCGATCTGGACAAATAGCTCCAGCAGCTTGCCCAGCAGCTCCAGCATCTCGGCATCGCCCTGTATGTTGGCCGCTATGTTGCCCAGGGCATTCACTACCGCATCCGAGACATGATGGAACTGCTTCCGGTGCTCGGGATCTGAGGTATAGGCCAGCGAGGCCGATTGCACTGTCACGCGCGAGAACATCTTCATGATCTCGTCGAAGACATGCGTCTCGCATTGCGAGATGATCATGCAGCCCAGCTGGTCCACAATGAGGGCATTCTGCTCGGAGGGTACCTTGCAGAAGCGCTGAATGAAGAACTGCAGGATGTTCTGGGTGGTCTTGGAGGTATCCTTCAGGGCCACAGCCACATGGCCCAGCATCACGATGATGTTCAGGCTCACCAGGTTGGATTCGCTGGCGGGAGAGGAGGAGAGGAGTTGGAAATTATGGAATTTGTGGAGAGACTAAACCAAATACACTCATTTTTGGGGCTGGCTCTAGAGCTGGCTCCTGGCTTCAGGCTCTCTCTTTACATTTCTCTGCAAAAGCCAGAGAGAGCGCACTCTAGAGCCAGCCCATGATAAAACTGCTGGCTCTAAAGTGGCTCCACGCTCTATCTTTTAATATTTCTGCCAGAGAAAGCTCCATCAGCTTCATTGAGGATTCGAAATGTGTTGTGCTCTCTTTCTCTCTCCGCTCTCAGAGAGACATGTTCTAGAAAGAGCGATCATATGTCAAACGTTCTACATACACTTCTCATTCATTTTTGTGCTGACTTTAGAGCTGGCTCTAGACTCTCTCTTTAAATATTTCTGCAAGTGCCAGAGAGAACACGCTATAGAGCCAGCCCATGATACAACTATAGAAGGTAAGTTCATCAGCTTCATTGAGGACTCATCTTGTGCTCTCTCTCTCTCACCACTCTCAGAGAGACGAGGGTATTTTTCGTAAGCAAGAAGAAAATGAATATCTCACATAAATATACATATATCTCACGCATTATACATCTGTACACACACATGCAAGCGCATTCTATTTTTAGATATTTACGCTCTCAACTTTGTGAGAGCGAAGAGAAGGCAATTTTCTTAAGGAACAGAAAAAAAACTTGCATATGGCAATTCAAATCAAGGATCATTACTCACCTCTCGGACTTCTCGGCGGTGAACAACCGATTGGAGACATTGGCCACCAGTGCTGGGACACAAAACTGATCCAGGGTGTGAGCCGCTCTCAGGGCAATGGATAAATTCTCAATGGCCGCATCCCTCAAAGCCTCGAAGGCGGCATGACCACTCCTGCCAGTGCCGCCGCCGCCGCCGCTGTTCGTTGCCTTGCCAGCGGCATTCTCCCCAAAGATATCCACCACGGCCCGCGAATCCGAATGCTGGACCACAATCTTAAACGGTGTCATCTCCTTCTCCTTCTTCTGCTGGGCCAGGGTCTGCATGGCATGAGCATGCAGCTTGCCCAGAATAGGGCTGGGATCCACCAGGAAGTCGCGCAGATACGATATCGAGGTCCCAGCTATATTGGGGAACTTCTGGGCCAGCTTGCCCAGTCCCTCCAGGCACACCATCAGCAGGGGCATGTGATCCATCACGATTTTGTGGCTCAGCACCAGGTTGAGCTTCTGGGAGAGGCGTCCGCATAGCTTATCCGCCTCTGTGTCCGAGGGAGGGAGGGATGGAGAGGTTATAGTTAATATTTTACAATTGCTTTGGGCAGAAATATGCTTTTTTTTTTTTTTTGATTTGCAAACAAGGGAACGAGGAACCAATAAGTATAATTAATTAAGGATGAGCAGGAGGAGGATGTTGTGGATCTGGTGGTGGATCATGTTGCAACATGCAGCGAACAGAGGCCAGGCAAAATATTAACAATAATAATAATAAGAATAATAGTAATAGGCCACAAAACCGAAGAAAAAAAGGTAAAGTTTAAGAAGGGTGGAGAGAGTTCTGTGATTTAAAATTAAAAATTTCTTTAAATTTCCTTTTTTTTCTAATATAAAACAGTAGCTCTTGCCCTTCTTAAACATTCAGTTTTGTGGTTATGCATTTACTATATATATATATAAAAAGAAATCGAAACTAGGACAATAAC
Organism: Drosophila baimaii; assembly: GCA_018874675.1. Lineage (NCBI taxonomy): Eukaryota > Metazoa > Arthropoda > Insecta > Diptera > Drosophilidae > Drosophila > Drosophila baimaii. Next base: position 14,798 of record JAEIIU010055570.1, on the reverse strand, counting down.
ACACTGCTTCTCTTGACCTTTCTTCAATAAAAATTGCAAGCCATTCTGCAGGGATGGCACGTTATAGTCGACGTCAACTGAACAATATTCCGGGTTCCGGCCACCAAAAAACACAAAATTACAAACAAAAAAAAAATATAAGAAACTAAAAGGAAATTAAGAGGAAATTAACTCAAAAATTATTTGAGCAAAATTAAAAAAAGAGAGAGAGAGAGAGAGAGAGAGAGAGGTTACCTTTTCAGTAAAAGTTTAGGTAATTTTGTTTTCTTTTTTATAATAACTAAGATTTATTTGGACCCTCGTTCCTAAAGGGTTAAGGTCACAGCTAATGTAGCTAAGTTAATAACAAAGTTCAGAAAATGTTAGCTCAGAGAATAAAAAAGTTTTTTTTCTATTTTTTTTATTTTTTCTATTCTATTCCCAAGTACAAATTCTGTAAAATATTAATCAAAACAAAAAGAAAAACAACAAACTTGGTAAAGCTGAGGCTGGTTAACAGCGCAGAAACAATTGTGTATTAAAGCCAGTTGTGCTTATGATCACAAAAGATCACAAGAGATCACAAAAGTTTACAAAAGATCACAAAATATCATTATGTAGCCTAGCATACATTAAGCCTTGATTTATGTGGAATAAATCAGTCAACTAACCCAGGGTATAACAATATATATATTATATATTAATATATTTTTAGAGACATGCGTTAGAAAGAGATAGCAAGTGAACAAACAGAATCCTCAAAAGAGAGCAGTTCCTTTGACGAGGCTTCCTTCTGTAGTTGTATCATGGACTAGCTCTTAAGCTAACAAAAATCCATATATAAAGTTATAAAGTTGAAAATGATGATTACGTAATCATCTTACATAAAAATATATTTAAAACCATTATTTTTATTGTTTTATTTTTTAGAAAAAATCAAAAATGTTATTACGTAATTTATGGAAAGCCTCAAAACTTTAAAAGAATTGAAGTGTTCGATATGTTGGTGTGAAAAAATCGATTTTAAATCGATAAACATAGATTTCTTTTCAAGCCTTACTTGAGCGATTCTTGTATGCTTAAGACTTTTTTCTAAAGCGAAATTAAATGGCTGTATCTTGATTTTAAAGTAATTTAAAACCACTAATATTAAGAGAACCCTTAAAATAAATTAGCTTTTCGCTTTAAAAAACACTTTTAGTTAACACAAAGTTATTAGGTAAGCACTGGGCCACTGAGCTTATGCCTGAAGCAATTACTAATTAATTAATTATCTAATGAACTCAGCTACTAAATAAATATATAATTATATATGTTTTGACTTTAGTAATGCTTCGCTGCTTCTTGATTGATTGAATAGAAGTTTTATAGTAAGTTGAAGCCATAAATTTAAAGAAAATCCTTGAAATTATTTTGTTTTTGTAAAGCTTATGTCTGAAGCATTTAGCAATTAATGAATTACCCAGTGATCTCATTTAATAAACACATATATAGTATTGTTCATTCCCCTTCTCTATATGCTATAATGCTATATGCTTCCCTCTCTCTCTCTTTCGATCTTTCTTTTGCAATAATTCATAAATATATATATATTTTTGTTGGAGCTGCTTTTGTTTTTTTTTTGTATAATTTGCATTATTGCTTTAATTGCATTATATTGCCATTTGGTTATAGCGTTGAGCTGGAATCCCAAGATCGATCTGTGACCTCGCTCTTCCCGAGCCACACAAGGCTCTTCGCTTACCCGTCTCATCGCGTATGGCCCAAACCAGGAGATCCACGCACGCGGCATTCGCCATCACATTGACCTTGTACTTGTTGACCACAGCAATGCCGTTCTCCTCACGTCGCTCCCGCTCCTGATCCTGTTGCTTATTCTGCAGCTCCGTCTGCCCATTGAGGAACAGTCGCTTCACAAACTCCTGCACATCCTTGGTGAAGGGCGTGGGCAGATCCACCTGATGCTGCAGCAATTCGCGCAGCAAGGTGACCAGCACCAGGTTCAGCGTCTCCGAGAAGCTCTTGTAGCAGTAGCCCTTGATCTGATGCAGCGAGAAGATGTCGCTGGCCTGCTCATCCAAATGCTCCAGTGTGTCCTTGGTGAGCAGCTTCTTGGACACGGCGAATATGGTCTGCAGATGCTGGATGGGAAACGGTGGCACTCGGTACAGGGGCCGAGGACCGCCCTTCGTGGGCGACTCACAGACCCGCATATTGGGGAACTGATTGAAGCTGGAGCCGTAGCGCGTGAAGAAGTGCGTCCGCGGATCGTACGGCACCGAGAAGTAGCTGTGCAGCGACGGCTTGTGCTTTCCCGCTGTGTAGCGATGCCGCGCATCGTCGTGCTGCCCGTGGCCGTGGCTCTGGGCCTGCGCCAGGCTGCCGGACATCGAACGGGGTATTATGGGTCGGAATTGATGGGTGGCCGCCAGGCGTTCGCTGCTGCTAAAGGATCCGCCGCAAGTGCCACTGGCACTGCTACTCGAGCCATTGCCATCCCGCCCCCATCCACGCTGGATGGGCAAGAGTTCCGGGGGAAAGATGCGACACAGCAGCGGTGGATCGTTGCTGGCATAGCGACCCATCGAGCGGGCCAGGCCAAAGAGCAGCGGCACCGTTGCCTTGCACAATATTATCGGCGGCGGTGCAGAGCTGCTGTCCCGGCTGGACTTGACAATGTTCGCCAGAGCACCCAGGGTCTCCACCTGGTTGAGAATGATCTCCTCGCGGGAATCCGGGCATTTGGCTGCAATGTCCGAGAGCAGGGTGTTCAGACAGAAGCTGAACTTCTCTGCCGAGGGAATGCGCACGCCTGTAAGCGAATATATAAATAAAAAATATTTAAATAAATAATATTTAACACATTTAAAGGGTATTTTGTGGGAAAAACATATTAATCTTTATGAAAAAAGTAAGTTTTTAATATAAATTCAAGTACAATAAAAGGTTTCCCTATTAAGTTATGATTTTGTGTGGGATGAATGTACAATGGCGCATAAAAAACTCCAATCAGCAGCTGGTAATCATTATTAATGCTTTTTCCGAGCTTAATATAAACCTAAAATAAATTATATATATTTATCTCGTCGTTTGTGAGAACAGAATATAATTAAGAACAAATAAAATAATTTTTTAATATATACAACAAAAATTAAATATAAAATAAAATAATTAACACATTTATCTTATATTTTGTTAGAAAATAGTATCAATATTTACGATACTTAATTTGTTTTTTTTTTAAAACAAATGCAAGGCCTTATTTAGATTTGGTTTTGTGTGGGATGAATGCACAATGGCGGATAAAAACTGCAGTAAAGGCCACAGCAAAGTTGCTTATCGTAATAAATTCACGTTTGCGAGTCTAACATAAATCTAAAAGATCTCCAAATGCTCTTTCAAAGAGCTTAATGTCATAATCGAAAGTTAGGATCTCAATAAAAATCAAAGTCACCCACACATCCCTGTCAAAGTGACAGCACAGCACAAATTTCATATTTAATTAAACTGTATTAACTAGAGAAGAGTGTGAGAAAACTTACGCTCGATTTTGCTGCTGCGGGCATCATCGATCCAGACGGCCTTGGGCAGGCATTTGGCCAAGCGCAGCAAGTAGGGCACGATCTGGGACTCGTGCTGGCAGCCACCTTCCAGGAAGTATATGCCCAAGGCAATCACAGCATCCTGGGCACGTGTGTCCAAGCAAAAGACACCGGCTGCATTCTCTTGCGGGCAATACCGGAATAGGGTTTGCACCTGGTGAACACACACAAATGAAAGGTTCAATTGTAATTAATCAAAACCAAAGGGGTAACTTATAAAGTAAGTATATATCCTAGAATCTATTTTGAGCACATAATTTTAGTTATTTATTTAAGTCCGTTTAAGTCCTTTTAACGAGTTGAGATAAAAGTGACAATAGCACTTTCGACTCTAAAAAATTCGGATATTAATTTTGTTGATGAATAATGGTTATATTATTCAATATAATTAATTACAAATGATTTACTTATCAGTTACTTAATAGGCAAGCTGCTTTAACAATGCTCTTTAAAAACAATTTTTTCATTTTTCAGCTTAGTGACGAATTAATTAATTAATTAACTATTAAATCATTTGTAATATATGTAAGTTTTATATAAATGACTCTATATAATAGTCTTCTGGGGAGCCACACTCACGTCTCTAGGAATCCCTAGGCTCTAAACTTGGAGTTCGATCCGTAAGCGGAACTTCGCTGATGAGACTATTGGTTGTGGTCGAAACAGCTGTCTGAAGATACCTCGCTTACAAAGATCTGTGTGCCTGGTCTGACATACATAGTGGTGTCTATAAATAATTAGACCAATCTAAAGATCTCGAGTTGGCTAAACGCTTCATTATAATATAAATTGTTTTGATATGCCTATCGTAGGAGATTTCTAATTCTTCGGCTTTATACAATAGTCTCCTGGTGCACCACACTCACAGTGATCATCGTCACTACGTGGACTGCCGTCCACAGTGTTTAAGATAGAAAAAAGGCTGTTAACTAAAGTTTGTTTAAAATTAAATTCAACTTTCAATTGGAATTCGATGTTTAGTTTCCTGTAATAAAATCCTTATCACGACCTCATTGATATATTATTAAGTAAAGTGGCGTTAATTAAGGAAAGTTTGTTTTAAATTAAATTAAGCTTTCTAGTGAAATTCAATACTTAGTTTCCTAGAATAAAATCCCTATCAGGACCTTAATTTATATTATTTTAATTGAGTTTCTAAGATTTGTAGGTTGTTTTTTTATTGTCAACTTCCAATTTAAATTCAATTAGTTTTAGGATAACTTTCTAAACCAAAAATTAAAGGCAAAACAAAAAGATAAAGTCCCCTTCATATTCGAAAGTTTTGGCGGCCGCAATGATTAATATTTTGTGGCCGATTTGATAACACACAACAGCCACAAAGATAACATCTTTGACGGAACTTTAAACGGAATATGGGGGGGAGGGCTCCCGAGTGGCTACATCATCACTGACTGTCCAGCCTTGCAGTCCGCCCACACACGCACACACACTCTGGGGTGGCCCCCACACACGCATGTCTGTTTTTCTTTTTTTTTTATGGTCGCCCCCCGTTCAAGGTCGTGCGAAAAAGTCGATGATTGCCACGGCGGGCACCACTGCCCCAGCTGACGGGGGGTCGGGAGGGTTAAGATGTAAGTACCTTATCCCAGGGCGTCGGTTGGATTCCGGCCAGGACGCGGGCCAGGCACAGGACCGTGCGCTGGTACGTGTATTTATCCGAGGCGGTCATCGTCATCGTAGTTCCCGCTCTCGCTCCACAGCGCGCCTCCTCCTCCTGCTCCTCCTCCACCAACAGCACCTCCTCTGCTCTGCTCCGGCCTGTCCAGGTGCCGCTACTCCTCGTTCGGTGGTTCGCGGTTCGCCTCTGCGTTCAATTTGGTATGCAAATAGGATCGCTAGGCGTTCGTCATTATCGTTATTTCGCTCGCAAATCGGTTTAATTCGTTTTTATTTTTCTATTTTGTTGTCGGCCAGTGTGACCGTATTGGCCCAGCTGCGATTAGTCAACTGGTTCGATAGTCCGGCTTATCGGTTATCGTTGGGGGTACTTGGCAGAGGCAACTAGTTCATTTTGCTCAGGAAATGTTAATTTTAAATTATTTGAAAATTTGACTTTAATATATAGTTTAAACTTGAGCTTATATTAGAACGGGGTATTTTAGATATTAAATTATTTATTTATGCTTCGGGAATTAATTAATTAATTTAAATTAGTACTTGATTTTGGAACCTTAAATATTCGAAATATATTTTGGGGCCTCTCTTTATTGATTTTGATATAGACTTAACTTACAAACTTAAATAAGTTTTATAATATAAAACTATATAGAATTTATATATATGTGTGGCATATATATCGTGTGACTAGCACACTAAATTATAAATTACACTTGTAGTGCTGAAAAATGATAATAAATATTAATAATAATAATACATATGTGACATATATGCGTTTTAAACCATTTAAGCGAACATACAATTAAAATAAAATTGCTTTTAATATTGCTTTTAATATTGCTTTTAATATTGCTTTTAATATTGCTTTTAATATATTTCTTAAGAAACAAGCTTTTGTCATACTTTTTAAATATTTTGTTAAATCAAATTACATGATTTAACAAAATATATACTATTCAAAACTTACATAAATACGAATTATTTCAGATAATTAAATTTATTTTTTAGGACAACATTTACAATTTTTATAAACTAAAAAAGGTGTTAAACTTTTGATAGGAAAAAAGGTTTACTTTAAGGTATGTTTTTATATTTTTTTTATATAAAAAAAAAACTACATTTATTTGAATAAGCTTTTCTCGCACTGCAGTTTATTTCATTTAATAAAATATTTAAAATATAAATACGAACTCTTTAAAATAATTAAAAATGGTTTCTCTAGATAAATTTATCATTTTCACAAGCCAAAAACACTTTAAAATCTTTTATATAAAATGGGTTCGGGAATAATGTTTTTTTAATACTAATAATAGAAAAAGTTTGTCTTTTAACTTGTGGTTAAGGCTAACGAGCACTTTTACCTTGGCAAAAAGAAGGAGCTCTTTGGAAACTGAAACAAGAGGTCAGGGGCCTATTTCCTTGTTTCTCGAATCGATAAATAAATATAGTAAGCTTACTTCAATTTAAAAGTGGGAGTTAACAGGACTTTGAGAAAGTGGCCCCTAAGAACTAACATAACATTTTTGAATTAAGTTTTATAATGTTCCTAGTCTAGTGATCTTTTTCGTTTTTTAACTTGTGGTTAAGGCCTAACGATTACTTTTACCTTAGCAATGAGAAAATGATCTTGAGTAACCCAAACAATAGACCTGGGGCCAATTTCTTAATGTGATTTTGTTAAAAACTTTTGAATTGATAAATAAATAAAGTAAGATTTCCTTGAGTTTAAAAGTGAGAGTTAACCGGACTTCAAGAGAGAGTGTCCCTTAAGAACTAACATAATTAATATTATTAAAAATATTATATTAAATATTAAATATATATTAAATCCCTTTTTAAAAGGTTCTTGGTTTAGTGATCTTTAACCTATTATTTCTCACCCCTTTTTCCCGTTTAGGAACTCCGATAAATAATCAAATAAAATCAGAATATAACCCCAAGAACTGACCCCGATCCTCTCCAGAAATGGTGCGCAAACAGTATCTGGCAAAGTTTGCCGTAACCATGTTCTTAATCCTGGCCTCTGTCGCTATCATGGCCATATCCACCGGCTTCAAGCACGAGGTGGCAAAATTCAAGACAATGCTGGCCAGCATGGTGGTGGCGCTGCTGTTTCAGTTTTTGATCGGCGATCCGCTCGTGTTTGTCGTCCGATCCATGGACCAGGCATGGTGGCCGCCGCGCATCTACATACCGCCGCGGATGACCAAGCGGGACACCATCGATCGACGCGACTTCCTCAAGCAGCGCTTGGCCAGCCAGCGGATGAACCTGGGGATAACCCACCAGTACCGCAACTGGCGGCTCAACGAGAAGTACAAGCTGATCGCCCAGGATCTGCCCATCTACAGCCAATACTACATCTGTCTGATGATCATGGTGATGTGGTCGCGCGACGGCATGCAGTACTACAACACGCACAGCATCCAGCGGCTGTTCATGAACAATCACACGGACTACTATGGCCTTAAGGAGGTGTACTACCTGAACCAGCTGTACGATTTCATCGAGTCCACGCTGGTGGTGGCCTTCGATTACAACTTCACCTCCAGCGGCGGCGGCGGCATCAGCGGCGTGGGCTGGGTGCATTCGGAGCAGACGGTGCTGCTGGGCGTGATTAGGCTGCGACAGCTGCGCCTTCTGAATCCCCAGATGGGCTGGAACAAGCCGGAGTTCGCCGAGATGTACTACATGCCCGACTGGCAGCTGCCCTATCGCCGGCTCCACTATGTGGACAAGTACTGGCGCATCTACGAGCCCTGGATACCCATTACGGTCAGCTTCGAGTTCATCGATGCCCTGCTCATGAACTTTGACCATGTTGGCTACCTCAACGAATATCCGGAGCTCAGGGGCTATGTGAGTCTGCTGGGCAGGAGCTTGTCCAACTCCATGAAGGTGGGTAACGTCTTTTAAATCTTAATTTAATTGCATTTACATTGGAACTTTCCTTGAGAAAGCACAAAGTCATATCCTTTGAGCTTTAATTAAAGGATGTTTCTGAAAAGCCAGCGATCTCAAGAGCTCAAAATTTATTTTTTTGACTTTATAACATATTATTGAATTAATTTTGTTATTAATTTGTTATTGCACTTAATATTAACGTTATTTGTGAGCTCTTGGAATAGCTTGCTTTTCTGTAAGATTTTTTCTTCACAAGAGAAGAGTTCTTTTCCTGAGGCTTAAACTATTAAACCTAAAAAACACTATTTTGTCAACGAAAGTTATAGATATAGAATTTATTAGATGTGCATTAACCTATTGTTAAGTTAGGTTAACTTCTAGTTAAGTGTTTTATAATTAAAATATTCTATTTAATAAATAAATTGTAAGTTTCTATAAGTTTTTACATAAATAATGAGAGTAAACTTGTAAATAATATAACTTATTTGTAGATTAGGATAACTTCTAGTTAGACCTTTAGAAATTAAAATATTGTATTTAATAAATAAATTAAAAGAAGAATACATTTTTACAAATCTAAGAAGAATTGAAGCCTAATATGGAGCCTTTAAATGATATAACCTATTGTTAAGTTAGATAAACCTCTAGTTAAGTGTTTGATAATTGAAATGTATTATTTAATAAATAAATTATAAGATTCTATTTATTTGTACATAACTGATGATAATTCAAATTATAAAGCTTAATTTAAACTTCTAAATAAATAAAGCAATTAACGCAATTGTTAAGTTAGGTTAACTTCTGGTTAAGTCTTGGTTTTAATAAAAAAATATTTAATATACGTTTAATATCAAAAAATATTATACGAAATAAATATATTGTACATTTCTGTACATTTTTACAAAACTAAAAAAAAAAAACCAATTTATAATTTGAACTTTTAAATGATTAAATGATTTATCTATTGTTAGGTAAGGTTAACTTCTAGTTAAATGTTTTACATATTTAATATTCTCTTTATTTAACACAAAGTTTAAAAAATAATAATAAATAAATAAAATAATTCAAGTTATAAAGCTTAACTTAAACTTGTAAATGATTTAGCCTTTTATTAAGTTGGGTTAACTTCTGTTAAATGTGTTTAATATTAAAATATTCTATTTAATAAATAAATTGCAAGTTTCTATAAATTTGTATAATATGTAATAATATGAATGCAAGTTCATAAGCTTAATTTTAACTTGAACATGATTCAACTTATTTTTGGTTTAGGATAACGTCTAGTTAAATCTTTTGAAATTATACAAATTTATTTAACAAATATATTGTAAGTTTCTATAAGTGTTAACAAAATAAAATAATAAGAATTTAGGTTTTAAATTGAAACTTGTAAATTATTCAACCTATTCTTATGTTAGGTTAACCTCTGGTTAAATCTTTCAATATTAAAGTATTCTATTCAATAAATAAATTGTAAGTTTCTATAAATGCTTACAAAAGTAATAAAGTGAAGTTGTAAAGCTTAATTTAACTTTGTAAATGATTTAACCTATTGTTAAGTTAGGTTAACTTCTGGTTAAATCTTTTAATATTAAAATGTTATTTTTAATAAATAAATTGTATAAATTTGATTATTTTTTACAAAAATAACAGAATTTAAAAGTAGGAAAAATACAAAACAAGAGGGTTTCTTGTGAAGTACCAACTTGCAGCTTAACTCTGGCGTTACACTAGAATTCTCAACAGTTTCTAGATGCCAATTAGTGGCATTCACCCCTTGGTCCTCATCAGTACCCTATGAGAGGTGGCCGCCTTATGCGTTGCCTTTTGATATATATATTTTGTTTTGTTAATATTACAATATAATTTCTGATATATCCCCAGATCTTGGAGTATCTCATCGAATACCATTGGCTGACCCTGAACACATCGGCGGTGTTCATAGACTTTACCATGTACAATGTGGACGCCAATCTGTTTAGCCTGTGCACGCTGCGCGTGGAGAAGACCCCGTTCGGCGGAACACTGCCCCACGTGGAGGTGGACAGTGTGAAGCTGCTGGAGGAAATGAATCAGATGCCGTACACCCTGCTGATCTCCATGCTGCTCTATACGATGGTGCTGATCCGGTTCGCGCACTCGCTGGTCATCAAGCTGTGGTACGAGCCGAAGCAACTGGAGAGCGTTTGGAACAAGCTGGATCTGGTCCTATTCGTGCTCAATGCGGTGGTCATTGGCCTGGTGTTGCTGCGCGAGTGGCTCGTGGCCAACCAGATGGTGAAGGTGGCCGGGGCCAGTAAGGTGGAGTTCATAGACTTTCGTCGGCCGGCACGGCTGCATCATTTGACCACAGTGATGGTGGGATTTCTCATCTGCATCACCACGCTGCGGCTGTGGCGAGTGCTGCAGTTCTCCAGCATGTTCCAGCTGTTCACCCGCAGCCTGTATCTGGCCTGGACTGGTGTGGCCAGCACGGCCATGGTGATATTCCTGTTCCTTGTGGGCTACTGCTTTGCCGTGGTCATCATCAATGGAAATAATAGCGCCAATTTCAATCGCTTCGTCAAGGCAATGGTCATGTGCATGTGCTTTGCCTTCGGGTTCACCCATCAGGTGAATCCCTCCGAACTCTTCCATGGCGGCGAGGTGCTGGGCATTGTCCTGTACGCCGTCCTGGCCTTCGTCATCGCCGTCCTGCTGATCAATGTCTTTGTATCGCTGATCAATCACTTCTTCACCGTGTCCAAGTCGATGCGGGATGCCAAGCCCGAGCATAGCATCAACTTCTTTCAGTTCCTGCGCGTCGAGTATTCGCATCTGTTCGAGTATATCTATTGGCTGCCCTTCTGTCGGCGTAACTACGTCCGGAACAAGCGGACGGTGGCGGAGAATGTGAAGTTGAAGCTGGACTCGTTGGATGCCATTCGGGCGATGAGGCTGCGCAAGAATAGGGCCTATCAGGATGAGCGTCCGTCGGAGGATTTGCTGGATATGAAGTATCGCGACACGGGCGATAAGCTAATCAATGTGGGCAAGCTCCTGACCGGCCAGCTAAAGCTGCTCGAGACCCTGCTGTTCGATGACGATGAGGAGGACTTGGGTTCGGATGATCAGGAGGGTGACTATGATGACTCGGCGGAGAGCAGACCGCGAAAGAAGTGGTGGCAGTGCCCCAAGTCCAAGCCAAATTCAAAATCAAAGTCAGACGACGACAAGGATGACCTGGAGGCGGGCAGACAGCGGAAGAAGTGGTGGCAGGACTCCAAGACCAAATCGCGGTCGGCCGATGAAGATGATGACCTGGAGGCGGGCAGAGCAAAAAAGAAGAAGAAGTGGTGGCAGTGTCCCAGTGTCTCAAAATCCAAATCAAAATCCAAATCAAAATCCAAATCAAAATCCAAGACCAAGCCTTTAGATGCAGAGAGCAGTGAAGCCGAGGTCTAGTCCAGAGTTCAGCGTGTTTATGTGTTTCATTTTATTCTTAAAGTTCAGTTCAAAGTTTAAACTAATTGGAAACGGAATCTATCCTTTAGGGGCTACGATACATCCTTAATCCCTAAGCTACCTTGTTTACCTCGTTAGAATTAAAGCTGCTTTCCAAATACATAATCTCCTATGCACGATTCCTAACCATATACATATGTATGTGTGATATATTTATAGGGGATCCATGGGCACATGTGATCCAGGATTCGGCTTCGGATTCGTAGCATTTTAAGTGACAAGTCCGCTGGAATACTTCAGTTGTGTGTTGTTGGGCGGGCAGCTCTGTTGTTGTTGTTGTTGTTGTTGTTGTGGTGGTTGTGGTTGTTGTTGTTGTCGTTGTTGTTGTTGTTGTTATTGTTGTAGTTGTAGTTGTAGTTGTGGTTGTTGTTGTGGTTGTTGTTGTTGTGGTTGTTATTGTTGTAGTTGTAGTTGTGGTTGTTGTTGTAGTTGTTGTTCTTGTTGAGGTTGTTGATGTCGTTGTTGATGTCGTTGTTGATGTCGTTGTTGTTGTGGTTGTTATTGTGGTTGTGGTTGTTGTTGTTGTAGTAGTTTTTGTTGTAGTTGTTGTTGAGGTTGTTGTTGTGGTTATTGTTGTTGAGGTTGTTGTAGTAGTTGTTGTTGTAGTAGTTGTTGTTGTAGTAGTTGTTGTTGTAGTAGTTGTTGTAGTTGTTGTTGTTGAGGTTGTTGTTGTTGTGGTTGTTGTTGTTGTGGTGGTTTTTCTTGTTGTTGTTGTTGTGGTTGTTGTTTACACTAAACTTAGTCCTACTATCCTACTTAGTCTTTGGCTCAAGCGTCGCATGGGGCGGTGGTCTCGGCGTCTTCGGTGGGTGGAGGAGGAGGCATAGCGACATAAGTCCGCCGGCATAAACTTGCCCCGTACAAAGGGCTATCGAGATTATGTCGTTTTGTTCCGCGGCGCGGGTTAGTGACACTTTAAAATGTCATAATGGCGCAGCACTTTAGGTCGTTCTAAAGCGAGTTAAAACGCAGTTTTACAACGACATAAGTTCGCCGTTAAAAAACAACATAAAATCGCGCGAAACGATGTCGTTTTAAAGCCGTAAAACGACATAAGTTTGCCGTTAAAATCACACGAAATCATCACGATAAAACGACATAATATCGCGGAAAATCATTTCATTTTAAAGCGATATAATCTCGCAAACAGAGTGTTAAAACGACATAAGTTTGCCGTCAAAAAACTACATCAAATCGCGCGAAATTCTGTAAAGCGACATAATCTCGCGAACGTCGTAAAAAATCAACATAATATCGCGTGAAATAATATGGTTTTAAAGCGACATAATCTCGCGAACGGCTTTTCAAAACGACATAAGTTCGCCCTCAAAAATAAACTCCATAAAATCGCTCTAAATGATGTCACTTAAAAACTGACGAACTTATGACGCCGGACTTAAGTCATCACCCCTTCGGAGGATCCTCCCCCCCTTTCAACCTAGTGATCGGCGGCTGTCTTCTTGACATGACGCTGACGCGGCTTGCCGCCGCTGCCGGCTGACTTCACCATCACCAGATCATCCACATCCGTGTCGCCCACGTCCGCTATATCGGACTTGTCGTCCGCATACGCAACCAGATCGTCATCGCGCAGGCTGCTGCTGGCGCTGGACAGGATCACGCTGCCGGCGGCGCTGCCGGGCTGCAGCGTATTCGTGAGACGGGCGTACTTGATTTGCAGGCTGTGCAGCCAGCTGGCGTCGGACCAGTGGTACCAGCTGAGCAGAAAGATGACCAGTATAAAGAACAGATTGGTGCTAATGGCTGGAAGTGGGAAACAGGATTAGCATGTGGAAGGTGGGCGCGAAGCGCGAGCCAGGTGCAAGGTCAACAACATACCCACTATGGCCGACAGGACGGGCCAGTTGAACATGATGTATCGCAGCCCGGTAAAATCAGCCACAATGTGCAGGGTCACCGTATAGAATTGTATCTTCTGCGATTGTATCTCCACATACACGTCCGTGATGGGATGCTGACGCTCCTCCAGATATCGCGAGAATATCTCCACTGGGACCTGTTGGAACTCCTCCTTCCAGCCCAACACGTAGAGGGGACTGAGCGCCCAAGTCGAGATCATGCGGATGAGGGGCGAACGGTAACGCATCATGGCCGAGCGACACGAATGGCCGCGCAGCATTGAGTCATAGTCCCTCATCTCGGCACAGACCATGAACATGCCCAGCTCCAGATTCTGCGGCGATTCCGGCATGTCTATGTTCACAATCACCTTGTATGCCTGGCCCACCATCAGGAGCTGCTGCTTCTTGGTCAGCGAGACGTGGGCATGGGGAAAGGTGCAGGGTGTGCTCGTCTCCAGGCAGGTTCTGTGTAGGGAGGGGGAGAGTACATATTATTATTAATATGATTATTAATATTTGGATTATTAGTTGGCAGGGAAGTCTTAAGTGGCCAGATAACCATGAATCGAACTCTGGTCATGACACCATTGCCCGAACTGCAGCAATCAAGCTGAAACCCCTGACAGTTGGCTAGATTGTGGCTATTTTTATGGGACCCGTCATTAAGATAACCCCCATACCTTACGGCTGTTAAGAGTTGGTCTGCAGGGAAAAGTAATTAAGCCAGGGTTGGGCACCAAAATTTCAAGACAGGAGCTTTACTATAAAAACTGTACTTAAATTCAAAAGTCAGGCAGAAAGAGAGAGGGAGAGAGAGAGAAAGAGAAAGAGGCTTAACAGCGAGAGCCAGAGAGTAACAGAGAGAGCTCCTAGCTTTTAGATTTAGTGCCCAACCCTGTTTATAGGAATCCTTTATAAAGGAAAACTTGGAGTTAGTACTTAGTTCTTTTGTTATTAAATCCTAAACTTAACTTAACTCCTAACTATCCCTGTATGTATAATCCTTTCTATAATTTACTTAAAGGGGTTTTTTCGATAGCTTTTACAATAGTATGCTATTGTTCATAATGTTTTGAGAAATATATGAGAACTAAAATATTATAAATAATATAAGCATGTACTTGTATTTGTACTTGAAATCAAAAATAAACGATCATTACTGCCAAAACCATGATAATAGTTAAGAATAATTTCTAAGTATCCATTGGTAATCTTAAAGAGGTTTTTTCGATGGTTTTTATGGCTATAATTATATTAAAAAGGCAAAAATAAAGTTTCATTCGAATATCTTGAAAAATACCAAAAATAT
>JAEIIU010055569.1:0-95323 GCA_018874675.1 Drosophila baimaii | reverse complement strand
GTAACAAATTATCTGCAAGGGTATATAAACTTCGGCTTCGCCCGAAGTTAGCCTTTCTTACTTGTTTTGTATTATTTTTGTATTTATTTATTTATTTTTTCTTGGGCAACAACAACTACCAAATTGGCTTGACACTTTTCTTCCAACAATTAAAGTCGTTGATATTCGCTCATTAAATAATTAGTCAGCAAGAGCTGACCATGAAAATCAGCAGAAAAGCAGAAAGGAAATCGATGTAAGTTCTTTGGCTAATTGTTTATGGCAGCAATTTAATTTGGCTGTAGAGTATATATAATTTAAATTATGAATTATTGCGCAATTGATTTTAAATATGTATTTTTGATTTAGGCTTATATACTTAACATTTAAATTTTAAGGCCAAGTTTCTTAACTTCCAGTTAAGGCTAACTCTCACTTTAAATTCAATAAAGGTTTCCGTTAAGGTTAACTCTCACTTTAAACTTAATAAAGGTTTCAGATAGTTTATTCAACAATATTTTGACTAGTCTAGAAAATAGACATGAAACTTTTCTACAAAGAATCTGAGCACATGGATGTATAGATACACAGATAGATCTACACAAAGATCGATAGATACATACATATGTACATACAAGTCCTCATCTCAGCACAAAGATCTTTGGTTTATTGTTATTATTTAATGCCTTCCACAGTTGACATTGAAATTTAAAGACCATAATTTGAAAAAATAATTATAAACATACAGACATTGTATTTAATTATAAAATTTAATGACGTTTTATGAGGGTCTTTAAAATATAGTTAAACTTTAGTAAAATGCGTGCAATTAAATACCACAAAAACTGTATTTTTCAATAAATCAAGACCAGGTATAAAGGTTAACTTTTAAGCCAAAGAAGCTAATAGCCTCTACCAATTTTCTATGCATCACGAAACCAATTCGGTTTTTAGCATTTCGAGAGTCAAATCCCACACTAAGCACAAGGAACGCTTTCGGGAAAAAACACAATCGAAAAGAGGCAGCGCTGCATAAAAGTCATTTAAACGGTCAATTGCCTCAGGCGGCCAAAAGCAAATGTTCAAATGAGAGAGTAATACTAAAACACAAAAAAAAACGCAAAAACCAAACACAAACTAAATGAAATTGAGAGGTCGGTGAGGAGAGGGGAGTGGAAAAAGGCAGCTGACACACAGCTGGCCATTTAAATAGCAGAGAAAAAACTGCAGGCCAACAAATTAAAGAACGTTTTTTTATGGCTAACAATAAACACAACAAAACAACAGTTTTTTGAAGAATTATAATAGGTATATATTTGTATCTAAAAGTATATGAAATCTTTCTTTGAATTTGTATAATAAAATAAAATTGGTTTAGGGATTTCTGTAGTACTATATGATCTGTTATGATAGTAAATCTTGAAAAATATGTTAACATTGTTTGTTTTATTGAATTGTGCTTAAAAATTGACCATTAAAAAAATATGTTGAACACATCGATGTGCATAAATTATAATTTCCGAAGCGCAGCAGCGGCGACCCCGAAGATTTCGAAAAAAGCAAGGAGAAGATGGGGAGAATGTGAGCAGAAGAATTGGAGATATAGAGGTGGAATCGAAGAGAGAAGGCGACAGACAGACCCCGCCGATACAGAGAGTAAAAGAGGGAGACAGCAGGGGCCTTATATACATACATATGTGAGACACAGAGGTGGTCATGGAATGTTTGTTTGTATATGCACACGAAACTCTCGTGTATTCCGCCGTTTTGGGTTCTGGTCTTCTTGCTGTACATGGCATATAAAGCATATATAGTATCTGTATCTGTATCTATATAGGCATGTATGTGTAGTCGGTCGGGGGGACAGCTAATCAGGCAATTAAAGAACCACAAAATAGCCGAAAAGCCGAAAAAACAACCATAAGAAAGAGAAGCATTAAAAAAAAAATGGAGAGAAGGTTGGTTGAATCGAAATCAAAATGTGCAAACAAGGGAAAATTTTTGGCAACACACACACACACACTAAAAATGTTTGCCATAACAAAGTATATCTAAAATCCCTTGAAACAAACAAGAAATCGATTGCCAAACAATTTTTGTTTATATAATGTTTGAAAATTAAGTAAATTCCTGCTATCCGGAAGTGAGTGAGCTTCCCGGAATTGGCTGGCTTCTTGTCATAAGCAGATGTGCTGTTGTTGGGTGTTGTTTTTCATAGCCCCGCCTTGTTTTTCAACCACCGCCCACACCCATCCACCTGCAACTGCCGCCACGCACTTTTCAACAAAATTTCCACCACCGAAAAAGCAAATGCGAGACACATGGAAAATCCAACAAGAAGAAGCAAGTTGTATTTTGTAGTTAAGCTTAAGGACTAAGAGATACCGGTTATTATGGGTTAAGAAATGGGGAATATATACTATTAATATTTATGGTCTCATCATTAAATAATGATATACTACGAAATATAATAACAATTCATAAATGAAAACCATCATTAATAGGTGTAAAAAAATCATATAAATCTAACTTCAAATCAATAGAGCCAGAAATTTTTATTTATATATAGAAGAATATATTAATAGATAAATGAATAACCACTTGGTCTTTGTTTAATGAAAACAGTCCTAAATTATAGGTAATATATGTGTCATCTTTTAAGAACCTCCAAAAACCAAGTTTGCCTCTTTTAAATTATAAGAAATCATGATATTGGAGATTATATGGATAAATACATAGAATTAAATTGTTACAAAACATGATATTAGAGATTATATGGATAAATATGTGCATAGATATATAAATACTGTTTTTAATAATAAGCTCTGATTCAGAAAACATATCTGAATTTCATTCATTCATATTATAAACTGTAATTAAAACGATTCCCTGTAAACGCTTGTATTAGCAATTAAATACTTATTGCTATTAAGCTGCTTATTAGAAACCGAATTTTGCATACCAAAGGGATTTAAAAGGGTTACAGACATGTTATGGGAAAATATGATGGAAATATGCACATGTACACAGGGGGTGAAAAGGATTATATATATAAAAAAAAAAAAAGAAAATATGTTTACATTAACGCGAAAGGAAGTCTAGAAGTTGTTTCTACAGTTTTCTATGCACATAATACAACCCCCTCCGGCTGACAACAAGACGCAGTACGAACGAACGAACGAACAGATTCGACAAGTTACTTCACTTAATGCGGTTTTCCCGGGGAAAATCCAGATAGGCGGAGGGAGGCGACGGCGGCTGCTGTTGCTGCTGTCGTCCTAAAAACTTTGATGCGAACCTTTAAAGTTGGCTTTAAAATTGAGGCGAAGGTATGGTGGCGAGATGCCGCAGCCTTTGCGTCTGGGGGTTACACCCACATAGCAACACAGCCAGGCACCACACCACCCCACCTCACCCCACCCCCTCTTGGCCTGTCTGTGTGTTGGATAACTTTTTTTCCTGCTTCTTCTTTTGCTTTTCTGCCCTAACACAAAAATGTGTATCTAGAAATATTTTATGCAGGCAACTCTTCAGTGGCGTGGGTAGTGGGGTTGGGGTTGGGGGGTCGTGACTAGGTGGGGTTGGGTTGGTTTCACCCCCCCTCGCAGCCTGCTGTTGTTGTTGTTGTTTTTTTTTTTGGGGGGGGTTTTGGGCGTGTTTTCTGGTGGCACAAAACTATGACCGAAAAACCAAGGCGGGGCGGTGAGAGGTTGTGCTATGTGGAGGAGCGGAGATGTCGTCGCTACCTCTACAAGCACACACACACCCATCCACATAATATAAATCCACACACCAAAAAATATACAGTCCAACTTCTATAACTATAAACTAGATTAAACTTTTCAAATCCAATCTCGTTTTTACAGATTTTATACCAATTTGCATCAATAACTAAGCATTTTCATAACTTTTACACAAGAACAAATGGGAAACTATTATATATCATATCATATATGAAATCATCATCATCATATCATATGTAATTATATAAAGTACACCCCCATTTTATACTCAAATACTCCTATTTTGCAACAGTTAACTAAATTAGGGAGAATTTCTGTCCTTCCTTATATAGGTTATATAGGTTCTTTTTAGGTTATACTTAAAAAATAAGTTGTTTTTCTAACCATGAAGCTTAATTTAAGTAAAATTCTAAATAAATAAAAATCTCTTTAAAAAGTTAGCATTAGGAGTTGGAGAAGTCCAACTGTATATAAATATATATAGGTACATACATATATATTTGGGGTATACATAGGCGGGCATCACAAGACACATGTCCACATAATTGCCAAACGCGCAAAATCGAAGTGGCGACCTGCTGCCCCACCCCCCAGAACTCGACTGCCCGCCCACTCACAGCCCACTAAAAGCCACCAAAAACCCACCCAAAACAACCCCTACCACTGGCAGGCAACCTCAACCGCTCACTCAACCCAACCCCCTCAAAATCCCTCTGCCACGGCTTAGGATTACTCACCAGTTTGCATTTGCAGGTGTGGGTGGGTGGTGGTATATGTATGTACAGTTGCGCTTGCAATTTATAGTTCGATTTTGGTAGGAAATCTAAGCCGGTTCCCATAAATAATAGCCTAAAACACACACACAACACACAGTCCAATGTTGAATATTGAATTTTGAGGTGCCCAAAGCTGGGAAAGCCCCTGTGCGTGTGCCACAAAATACCTTTTCCCCACCCCTCACCCTAAATAGATCCCCCCTCCCCCTCTCTCTCTCCTACGGATGATATTTGCGCTAATTGCCATTGCCGTCGCTTGGCATTTTCATTAAAATTGCGTAATATTAATGGTGGAGAGAGCTGGAGGAGGGTCAACTATGTGGCTAAAACTAATTTCCCGTTCGAGGTTTTGCAGCCATCATATGTTGCACACACATACGGAGGAGTTGCAACAACAAATTCGGATTTTGGGCATTACAATTCGGGGGGAAATTTGCATATATATAGGAAGAGGAGTGAAGGACGGATGCAATGGGGGATAAACCACAATTTCGCTTCGACCTGCAGGAAGTTTTAGTGATATACAATGGCATAGGCATATCATCGCCTAGATTACGCAACTATTCCCTGGAACTCATCCAGGCGGTGGCCGGCCATGGGAGTAGCACAAGATGGGAAGCCGAGACCTGGGAATGCGGCGACACATTTGTGCCACTCGACTCCACACACAGCCACCCACGGAAAGGCGGCGGCAGCAGCAGGAAATCCACTCAAGCACATCGAACAGACCACATTGGGAGGGTTCCCACACACACAGTTACCCCCAAAAACCCCCTACCTACCCCTCTCTATCTGCTGCACTAACAACACCCCTGTGTGGGGTACAGTTTCTATCAAAATAATAACACAAAACAGAAGTTATATAGTTGGAAACAAGCCGTGCTATCAAGATAACAATAGTGTTTGGCAATTAATAAATATTTATCAATAATACTCAGAACTAATTCCTTCCTTTAAATATATTAATTGAACTTAAGAAGTTAAATATACCCCAAAATGTATTAACTACTTCTAGGTTACTCTTCTTTGTAGTATTTTTATGGTTTTGATACCTTTATCTTGGCTTTAAAACACTTTCTTACTGGCTTATCCAATGAATTCATGGCTAAAGCCCCATATTTGTGTGTGAAAGCCACAAATTCTGCTGAGATTGCAAATCAAAATGATGACATTTGCTATTATTTCGACCGCAGCTGTGTTGCGTAGGCCTTCGATGAGGGGGCTCAAAGCCGCCACCTACCAAGTGGGGTTGCGGATGCTGCTGGTGCTTCTGGTGATTCTGCTCCAGCTCCAGCTCCAGCTGCTGCTGCTGTTGTTGTTCGTTTTCGGGGACCGACGAGCCCGGATATTATATGCATACTTGAACTATGCGAGGAAGGAAGCTACCGACCAGGCCAGAGACCCGACCCGACTCACTCCCTCCCTCCCTGGTCTGCCTGCCTGGCTTGTCAGGACCTAGGACCACCCAACCCCCCCATACCAATTGCGCCCCTGTTTTGTATATGTATCTGTTTTTGCATGCTCCTCGCTCTCTGTCTCTCACTCTCTC
Source organism: Drosophila baimaii (assembly GCA_018874675.1). NCBI lineage: Eukaryota > Metazoa > Arthropoda > Insecta > Diptera > Drosophilidae > Drosophila > Drosophila baimaii. Next base: position 89,276 of record JAEIIU010055569.1, on the reverse strand, counting down.
TGACACGCCGCCCAGCTCTCTTTTATGTACATGTGCATGCACAGCTGTACAGTTTCGGGGCATTTTACAGCCACAGAGCCGCCGCCGCCGTCGTCGTCGCCGTTGCCACAGCCCACACAGCCCACAGCCACCCAGTGCCACCCAAAAACCATCCCCTGAGCCACCCCCTTGGGCCATCACCCTCGAAAAAGGACCACCCACAACAACAATGCAAAACGTCTGCATTTCAACTAACGCCACCCGATACACAAACAACGCTGGCAGGCTGTGGATCCTCTCTTTTCGCCACCCCACCACCCACCCACCTACAACCTCCTACTCTACTATAGCCACCCCCAACCCCCAATGCAGCAGCACCAGCAGCAGCAGCAGCAGAATTCTCATATTGCCATAGTTGGCTTTCTTCTTCTTTTACTGCCGAAAAAGTTTTATACATAAGCGGAAGCTTACGGGGGGGGCGAAAAAGCCCCCCAGTACGAACCCCTTCCACGAGGCATGCTACCTCTCCCCCTCGGAAAATGACAGAAGCAGAAGCCAGTGCCTCATTACAAAATCAATAAATTAATTTTCCAACTACTTTTCGTGACATTTTTTATTTAGTTTTTGGACGTCATACGACTTTAATCAATAATTTCCACATGCAAACTAATGATAATGCCGCCGTACGGGAGAGAGTTGCTTTAAATTAAAGTTGCGTGGCCTTCTTGGTGGCTTAATCGATTTTTTCAGAGCCAGCCAAAGCCAAAGTTAAAACCCTCCCACAGCCACAACCCACCCACCATCAGTCCAAAAGGGAGCCATAAAAAAATATATATATCCGTAAATATATATATGTATATAAAAACAACAGAAAAGACAGGAGAATTTCCTGAAAAAAAGGAGGCAAGTGGCAAGGAAGTAAAAGGCGCAAAGAGGTGGAAAGTTTGGATACAAAAAAAAGGAAGAAGCAAACAATAAACGAATTCCTTTGGCTGAACAGGTTTTTGCCTCTGACCCTCTTCCTTTTTTTTTGTTTAAGTCGCCAGGGTAAGTTCAATAGAATCCTTTGACTGGCAGAAAAAATTGCTAAATAAATTGTTTATCTGATAAAAGAAAGCACTGTTCATTTTAAAGCGATTTAAAGATAACTTTATCCTTATATTGCTGGCTTAAGGAATGGATAAGGTTAGTTTTTGAACTTATTACTCCAGTTTATTTTAATTCATTGATTTCTTTTTATATTGTTTGTAATAAAACACAGCCTAAACTTTTGTGTAAGCCATGAAAATGAAGAATTTATTAAAGGTTTTATAATAAAAAGTGCGATCATAAAAGCTAAACATCGCGGGAAACAAGTGCGTGCACTAAGGATTACAAAAACAAAACATACACACATGTCTTTATTGTAATTTTGTGTTTTGTGCTTATTTGTTTTGTGTTTTAGGCTCTAAGCAAAGACGCTAGATCTACTACGATGAGTAACGAACATACATTTGAATAACCATACGCAAGGTAAATTTTCTGTTTTTGGTTGAAAATTTCACTTTCCCGCTCTCACACATACAATCGTCGGCTGCCGCTGTATAGTCCATGGAGACAGAGAGAACGAGCGGCTATAGAGCGCGCTCTCTCAGTTTCCATTGCTACGGTATTTGATAGGACATTGCGCTATGTCCAACACGAAAATTGCGTGTGCAAAAAATGCTATGGCGTTCGGCGTCTTAGTAAGTAGAGAGTCTTTGCTCTAAGGGTGTTTTTCCTCTTGATTCCTCCATTATATTTCCAGCTCACAAGCTCTTTAAATTAAATCTTTAAGATTTATTAAACAACCCAAAACTAATCCTATCCACCTCAAGTCAAAGAATATTCTGTCTTTTGTCTCAACGATAATTTCGATATTTGCCTTATCTTATGCTATCGTTTATCGCCATCGGAATATCGCACTTGAATATATGGTGCCAGCGACTTTGATTCATTGTTCGTAGGCAGTGCTTGCTGTTGCTGTCGGGCTTTTGTTTTGTTGTGCCTAGTTGTCAACAGAGAGTTTAGTTTTGGTGCATCGGCTTGGGCTTATGTAGGTACTGCATAGCCCCCTGCCCCCTTTCTCTCCCCCACCCCACTCCATGTGCAAAAACAACAATGCTGCGGACGCTGCTGCTGCTGCTGCATGCAACTATTGAAGCATGAACATGCAATTTATGTACCTATGTGCATATATACTACACCTACCAACTATGAAATACAGCTGCAGCAACAGCAACAAAAGCAATAAGCGACTGTACTTTTGATATAAAATCCACTTCACTCCCTCTCCCACTCCACAACGCCCCGCTCCGCTCCATACATGGCAAAACGAAAACAGAGTGTATGTACACACATACAGCACAGCACCAGCACCAGCACCAGCACCTCCCCCTTTTCAGAGACACCCACTTGGAGTGGAAAGCTCTGTTTAGTTTTAGTTGCGCTTTAAACTGCATTTCGGCTTGTAAGCTGTACATAGGATTGCATGGGCGTAACAAAAGGGGGTGCGAGAGGTGGAGTGGGGAGGTGCACTGCTGTATGCTGTATGTAAGTGTGATTTCAACAATTCGCATTTGTGCAGCTAACGAAATAGAAAACAACTGCAATATGTGAGGAAGGCCCATGGAATGCAGATGGAATTGGCAGAAACATAACCCCCTTTCCCCCAAAATGCTCTCTCCATTCAGGAGAAAGGGGGGTGGGGATTACCTACCAATATTGTCAATTAGAATTCGGTACTATTACAGTGTAAACATTAACTTCAAGCGGCTGATAAATAAGCGAAAGTTGGTTTTAAAATTCATTATACAATTATTTTCCTTTCCAATCCTTCATTTTCGTTTTCAAGTATCTTAAATGCATAACTTACATTTAAACATTTAATGGACAAAGTACAAGTTCTTCTTGAACTTTTGCCCCTTCACCAAAATTTGGGTTATAAACGGATATCGATAACAAGGTACAGGAAAGCGGAACCAAATGAAGGGAAAAAGGGGGATATATGTATAAGAGGAGCTGTATAAAAAAGACAGAGGGAGAGACCCAACCATCTGCGCTGCTTTTACGCATGCAACACACCAATATCGCTGCTGCTGTCGACTTTTTGTTGCTCCACTTGCACAAACAAAAACGCACGAAAAGACGAAAAGAGAATTTCGGCTATCGAAAACACACACACACAAACACACACAGGTACAAACTCACCTGCAAAAGCAGGTAAAACTTATGTCTGTATAAGTGCCTATGTGGAGCTGACACAGCAACAAAGGTAGCGATAAACCTAGAACCGGGCATTCTAGTTCCAGCTGCTTTATACTTTTATTGTATTTTATTAATTTTTTTACTTAATTAAGTTCAATAAAAATAAAGATTTACCTAATTTAATGTAAACAACAATAGTGGATTTTTAGGAAATAAAATAAAATTAGATTATTTTATAAAGCCATTGATTTCACATAAGGGTTGAGCATTTTATAAGTAGATAGGCAGATTAGATTAAATAGATTGTTAAGATTAGATCAAAGGGGAAATATAATGGTGACTATATTTAAAGAAATCTGTAAATTCTTTAATACATTTTACTTGTAAATCTTTTATATGAAATGTATTATTATTTCAGGATTAGTAGTATTGGAATAACAGTAATTAGTAACAAATTAATATCCGTTTCCTCGTAATACACTTCAAAAATCTCAACAATAACAGCACCTCCCACATATACAACAACTACTATTTCAACAATTTAACAACAACACCACCACAAAGCTCAATATCTCCCAGGCACAATTACAACTACAGTACAACAACAATAACGATAACAACAAAAACTATAAGCTTTGGCAGCTAGAAATGCGGGTCTGGGTCGTGAAATCGAGACCAAAAAAAGAGAGCGAACAGAAGAGTCGAGAAGAGAGGAGCGAAACGAAACGAAACGAGACGAGACGTCGAGAATGCAGCGCACATAAAGAATGCCAAAATAAGTTTAAAACTAACGACGAGCCGGGCTTAGTGCGTGCAAGCGAGAAAGAGCGAGAGAAACCGAGAGGCGAAGAGGGAGACAGCCAGCAAGGTGGTTTATTCATGTTGTGTGTACGTGTGCTTGTATTTTGGAACATGCAACTTTGCCAAAATGCGTAAAAGAGGAAGAGAAAGATAGTGAGAGAGGGAGTGGGGGGAAAGTCCTCCCCCCACCGGAAACAGAGAGACGCCTGGGAGAGAATGAGAGAGCGAGCATTGTGGGTCTCGAACAAGTGCAGTACACATACAGTGCAATCCCTAAATATAGAACCCTCCTGTCATAAGAAACGAGGTCTTAGGAATTCAAATTATTAACTGAATTATTAAAGCCTTGCTTAAATTTTAATTTTGGACAAGTATAAAAATTACTGAAACACATTTTCCTACTTATTGAAATGCAGAAATTCAGGTTCACTATACATAGTGTTCACTGTATGTGCAGCGGGGTCATTCTCGAAAAATTAACAAGTGTTGCAAAGCGCGAAAAGTGCGTAAAGGTAATTATCAAAAAATAAAGTAAAAAAAAAAAATGAACTTGTGGTTTTTTTGGCCAGGGAAAGTTCATTAACACACTTAGCATATTAAAACCAGCCACAACTCATTCATAACCGCAGTAGAGTGTGTATGTGTCTATAGATAACGGAACAAACGCGACAACCCCCTCCGAAAAAAGAAGAAAAACAAAAACCGTGGCAACCCAGTCAAGCGACAAACCAACAAGGAGAACACGAAGAAGAAAAAAAAGTAGCAGCTGAAACAAGCGCCTAAGCATGGCGTCACAACAACAACAAATAAAGGCTGTAAAAATTGTCAATATAGAAGAAAGAAAAGCAGCAACAACAAACCCCAAGCAGCAGGCTTTTGAGCTTTGCGAAATAATGCGCGAGAGTTAAAGAAGAAGCCGCCAACGCTGGCTGCGACGCTGGCAGAGCATTTTAACGAGCCGAATGACAAGCGCACACAAACACACAAATGTATGCATACAACACAGTCGAGGCCGGTGCAGTAGAACGAAGAATTAAATAATGCTTTTATTGACTGGGTATCTTGTTATTTATTATTATTAAAATTCGGTCCCAAATAAATTTTACATTCAGCTTTTCTTTATTGGTTTATCCGACGCGACTTTACAGTAAAAGTTACTTTTATGTTGTGCAAGATCAGTAATTATAATAGGGATTGTATTTTTATAATATACTGGTAATATATAAAAAGAAAGTACTCGTCTTTCGCGGCTTCAACGAAATCAAGTTCAAATTTTATGTTTGCTTCTATTCTACTAACCCCCACTGTGCATACAGACGCACACGCGGACACACACACACACAGATGGACGACATGCATACGAGACGCCGCAGCAGCAGACCGGTTGAGGTTAAATTGGATAGTGAGCGAGCGGGTGAGGGAGAGGGAACGAGATTGAGAGCCCGACGAGACGGGAGGAGAGAGATGGAGATAGAGATGGAGCCGCTCTCGCATACATATTGAATTTTTCTTTTCTTTTGGCGTAATGAAAATTTTAGCACTGTTTTGGGGCAGCAACAATAACAACAACAACGCGAAGATATGCTAAACTAGAAGTTTGGGGGATATAAAAAACTTACCCGCGTGGAGAGCAAAAAAAGTATGGAAATCCGTTAATCGGCGCCTCTGCCACTGCGCTGCTGCTGCGGAACTCCTTGTCGATTTTCCAAATATCGCATGCACACGAGATAAATTATTTCGATTTCACTTTTCCGATTTGCGCTTAATTATACTTCGCTTATTTATATACAGCACATGCACTTATGCTTTCGTATATATATACTATATATATTTGTGTACGCTTATTTATCGCCTGTATGTGCGTCACACCAATACACTTGCACCGCGAGCTCTGCTGACGTCGACGCCGCTGCTTTCGGCGGCTTTCCAAACGATTTTTGTACACGCACCAAACACTTGATTGTAAATACGTAAATATATTTTCAATTTATTTGTATATATTGCACGACTTGTGAACTTCTTTCTTTTTTCTGATTTTTTCCGCTGTATTCGCAATTTGTTTACTATTTTCAAGCGGGAGAGTGTGTCCGACAAATAGAGAGAGGGGCACACACACACACACGCACGTACGTACACACACAAGCAGCTTATTGTAATTCACTCGTGTGCTGCTGCGGCATTGCTTCTTATTCCAGGATTTGTTTTGTAAATAGACAACGAACTCCCGAATCTTCGAATCAAGATAAGACCACTCGAAGGCTCGAAAATAAATATTTTCACCGCTCGGCTTCTTGGCCGATCCGACACGATGTCGCTGAAATGGCGGATGAGACTAACTGTTTAAAATGGTAGGGCTGCAAGCGATTCGATTTTTTGTTGAGCGATAATATCGATTAGTATTTGGGGAATCGATTAATCGACCAGTCTGCGTTTGAAAGCATAATTTTAGAGCATTTTACTTTTTTCAGAACCATTCAGCAGCTTGTACTAAGCATTTTCCTTTTTCAGAACCATTCAGAAAGGAATATCTTTCTTTTTACACTGTAGGGGCGCTAATTTCGGTACCTAACAGAATTTTAGTGGGCTAACAGAATTTTAACATAAAAGTGGGATGTAGAAAAAGTTAACATAAAAGTGGGATGTAGAGAAAGAGACCACAAGGAGAAAAGAGACAAAATTAAACTCGGCTGAAAAGCTCTCAGGATGTAAATGGCAAGGAAAATGGTTGTTAACTTTGCTACTTTCCCACTGCTTATTATTATCAACAAAGCAGTTTTTTTTAATACTAACGGCCATTTCACACCTTTAGCGAACGAGAACGTAATCAAACTACGTAAGTGAACTACAACGTTCTGTGCCGTATATTTGAATTCTCGAAGTCGAATTTGGAAACCAATTTTCTTAGGAGTGTTTTCTTATCTTTCCCTCTCTCTACGTTCAAATAATTGTGTTCATAATTAAACATTCACTCTTATTATTTATTGGTTATATATGAAGTTGCACGAATATGGCCCCAGCAGCTGGCATTATTTTTTTTATCGAATTGATAAGAAATATATGTTGTTAAACCTTGTTAAATTGCACAAATTGTTCGGCCTGATGTTTGATGTAAGATTTACGACAATCCATGTCTTCAGCCGGACGATTATGGGCGGTCCAAACGGGCTCTCCAACAAAATAACGACGAGTTCTAATAAAGTTCTAAGGATTATAAACAAATGGAGTTAAAACTACATTCCGAATATTGTTTTATGTGAATAATATACCTTGGTGTCCAAACTAAAACGATGATAAATGCCAGCAGGAATTATAATCAGATCTCCCTTGACAACTTCTATGCGAAGCCAGTTTTCTTCGTTGCTGAAAAAATAAATAATAACGAAAAAATTTACAGTACATTTACATTTGTTGATATTCTTTTAGTTGTTTATATCTTTAGCTTGTATCTATTGCTTTTAAAAACTAAGGCATTGTTTATAGAAAAGTCGCAAAACTTACTCGCGAACATCAAAGTAACCGGAACCTTCCAAAATCAGACGTATTTCCTCGTCCGTGTGCAGGTGTTCGGTGAAAAAGGCCTTTAGCTTGTTGGCATAATCGGGCAGACACTTTTCCGAGCAGGTAATCTGTAATGGATTCCGATTATACATATAGGGCTTTATAGGTTCTATAAGTATCCGATCTTGCCTCATCATCGTAGGTATAACCTCGTTTGGCCCTCAGTTCCGTTAGAGTCGCATCGCTCTGGTACGCGTCCGCATTGATCTGCAAAAAAGGAAAAGTAATTGATCAAGATAAGTTTGCCTGATAAGCCAAGGTCAAAAGTTTAACGACGTAGTTTCGCACAATTCAACTTGCCTTGAAGTACTCGACGCCGGTTTTCTTGTAAAGATCAGCCAGTTCCAGGTAAGATGGTGGGTTGCGATGGTGCTCCAGACGCTGATCCGTTTCCTGGGTATCCATAAACCAAATTTTCACCATGTTTCAGACGATATTTAAGCAAGTTTAAAAGGAAACTAAATATATTCAGCTGACTCTCAGAGCTCGCACCAGTGTTGCCAACTTTTGCTTAAATAAAACAGCTGTTTTTGACGGGAAAAAAGCGACTCTGGCAACACTGCCTGTAAAGGTAAAAGTTTTCTATTCTGAATTTACCAACACTGGAAAATGTTATGAAGATTTTTTAATTTTATGCGATTTTGTTCAATTTACAAATGGCTCTAATGAAGCGATATTTTTTCTCGTTTCGTTTCGCCTCCAAACGATTGTCGAATTTTCGAGCTCGAAAGGCGATAACACTAGATGCTGCTACTTCGAGAAGTCTGACGATATTTATCGAATTTGAGATTTAAAAAAGAATATTAATAAGTATTTAATATATTTTATAGAAACTTAACTATAAAAGTATTAATTTTTATATTCAATTTGAATTATTAAAATCCTTTTTTATATAAAAACAAAAATATAATTATTGAATTACCTATTTGGAGTCTTTTTATGCAGCAAAATGTGTATATTATTTTTAAAAGAACTATTTTAGTTTTTATATTGTCTTAAAATGTATACAAATCTCAATATTTATTAAACATTAAAGAAAAACCTACATTTTCTGTTTATTTATTTAGAAACTATGAATATTAAAACAGAAAATGTTTTTTTGAAGGATTATTTTAAGGCTGAATAAAAGACAGTTCTTTTTGTAATATTATCTTTTTATTTTGAAGTGTTAACACCCGTTCTAAATTGTTATAATTTGATGGGCAGTTTGTTTTTACGTTGGTAGTTAGTAGCTGGTACTAGCCATAGTTTAGTAGTACATGAAAATGCATCCCTGCTGCTGCTGGTTTTATTATACATTTATTTTTTTTGTGGTACAAAACGGAGCACTGGATTATTACGCCGTCAGCTTGGCCAGCTCCTCGCGCAGCTCGGCGGTGTCGATGGCGCCCTTGGACTGGGCCTGGTTCTGCGTCCGCGACTGGGACTGGGCCAGCAGGCGGGCGCAGCTCTTCTTGTGCATAAACCAGTGAAGACGCTGGCACTCGCGGTCACAGTACTGCACCGCCTTGCACTTGGAGCACTTTTTGTCAGGCTTCTCGGCGCCACAGGTGCTGCAGTAGCTGGCCTCGTCCTGGAAGAGATATACTCGTTAGTTCATAGATACTTCATAATGTATGCGACAAAACCCACCACAAAACCCCTCATTCCATTAATGGCATTGCGCAGGATGGTCAGTGCTGGCGGTGCATCCTTGGAGCCCAGTTGCAAGGCTATCTGCCGGAAGATGGTGCACTCCCGCACCGGGAACTCACGGGCGCACTCCCGCAGCGTGTACTCCACGTAGTCCAGCTGGCCCAGCTTGTTCTCCTTGAGCACCCGCTTCACGAACATCTCCAGGAAGTCGCTCTTGTTGGCTTCCCCCGTCTCCTTGTGCTGAGCCTTGAACTGCTCCTCGCAGCGTATGAGCTCGGCCAGAATCCAGCCCTGATAGTGGAACTTGAAGGCCAGCAGCTCGTTCATATCGTGCGATTTTTGCATCTCTTTTTCGCACATCAAGCCCAAGGTTCTGCGCAGGCTGCCGAGAATCCTGAGGAGTCCCAGCGACTGGACATTCAGGGCAATGCGCACGGGATGTAGGTTGATCTCGGTGACGAAGGAGTGGAAAGGTTGCAGCAAACTGGGCGGTATCAGCGGCTCCGTCTGCTGGCCGTGCGGCTGTGTGTAGTACTCCAAGCTGGACCGTGTCACATAATTATTGATGGTCTCCACGCAGGCAAAGTTCCCCACAAAAGCGGCCATTTGGGCGGCCGTCCGCTGGACACTGTTGATGGCACCCGGCCGGATGCCGGCGTCCAAGAGCTGCCGGCACACGTGTGCGTTGCCCGACAAGGCGGCAAAGTGCAAAGGCGTGTAGTCGGCGCCGTGCTGGTTCAGGTTTATGTCGGCGCCCTGTGGGAGCAAGTGGGAGCTATTAAATACGTCTGGGCCAACAAGGATCCCACACATACCAAGTCCAGGAGCAGCTGCACTGCCTCGCGGTTCCCCTTGAAGCTGGCGTGCGCCAAGCAAGACATCCCATTGTCGTCCACGAAATTAACGTTGTGACAGCCCACAAGGAGCTGCTTGAAGCCGCTGGTGTCGGCCTTGGCCAGGCGGTCCAGTAGCTGCCGCTGCACCTCATCCAGCTGCTCGTTTTTGTTTTCCTCAGTCATCTTGGGGTCGTTCGATCGCAAGGGGCTGTTTTTAAAGGGCTTTTCTTGCCGGAAAATGGAAATAAAGAACAAGTCCAACTGTTTTTCGGCGTGCACGGTAGAGGTGGGACTGCACTCGATAGTATCGATAACAATCTATTAGGTGCGATATTTCCGTTGAGCGTTTTGAAAATTTCGGAATTAATAAAAAGCTATTTTAAATATTTAAATACTAATATTGTTAATAAATTAAATATAAATGCGGCTCTTTACCTTTGTATAAATGCGCAACGAAAACAATCGATATTTGGCTAATAATCGATATTAAACAGCAACGCGCACATTAACGATGTATCGATGCCTCTATCGATCTTTCCCCACCTCTAGCTACACTCTGTTGTCATTTTTACATTTTTGTTGTGTTTTGTTATCGTCGGTTCGAAAATTTTCGCGTCCGGTACAACACAACACAAGCATTTAAATTTAACCCCGCGAGGTGCCAACAATGTTTACAACCCCTTGAAAAAAAAAATCAAAAAATCCCTAAAAGCAAAGCATAGAAAAAAGGAAGAAAAGGAAAAAGGTGATAAGCGTGGTGCGAGAAGTGAAGAAAGAAATTCCAATGCAGACGAACCCTTCGGCTCGTCGTTGGGAAATGTATAAATTATAAAAAAGTGCAGATAAGCGCGCAAAATGACGAAGGAGGAGGCGCAAAGAGCGAAAGAGCGAGAAACGGAGTGACAGATAACGAAAAAAGCAGATAAACAAAAGCCACACCACACACACACACATACAAAGCAACAATTCTTAATGCCGTTTTTTTTTTTGTTCAATTTTCGCAATGTGTTCTCCGTGGGGCGGCGGGCAGGGGTGCGGTGGCCTCCAAAATGTTTACATGTGCTCGCTCGGTCAGCAGGAAAAGTAGGAAAATTGCCTTTTCCTACTTAGCACGATGTGTGAAAATTGGCTAGGCCGTTTTCAGTTTTCCGTTTTTTTTTGCTGTTTTTGTTTACCAATTTCGATAAGTTTCGGTTTCGATTTCCTGCGAAACACACACACACATAGGCACAAAAAGGGAAGGGGGATAGCGCGTGCGAGTGAGACAGGCTCTGTTCTGCTCTTTTCTTCGCCACTGTTCTCCTGCTCCTTTTCCATGCTGCTCTTCACCCCCCGCAGTGCAATTTCTGATTCCCTGCGGAGGAGAGCCGAAAAGTAATACAGTAAATATTGGATAATAGGAGAACAAGCGTGGAAAATTGCACAGAGATCGGTTTTTACTTATTTCCTGGAAAATCCTCTTCGGATTGTGTGCGTTTTTTATGTTTCTTATCTCAGGAAGTAATATCACTTAAAATGGGGCTCTCAAGGCTTACAAATCTGTTATTATAATGGTTTTTACTTTATTTATAATGTTTTCTATAATAAAAACTTGATGAAAATTGTTTACATTTATACAATATTGCCAAAAATATTTGTTGCATAAAATAACATAAAATTCAGCAGATATTCATAGAAAATGTAGCTTAAATATTACATTAAATCAATTTTTAAAACTGGCTGAAATACTAGAATTTTCCTTTATCCAAAACCATCTGTTGTATTATTTCCAGAAGGGCGGAAATATTTGTCAGGCCTTTGTTTTGTTTTTCACCGCCTTTCCCACCCCTGAGATACACGTTTTCCATTGTCCTTTGAAGATGAAACAAGTTCCTTGAATGCAGCTTCCCCCCATAAATACACACAATCCCTAGCAACTTTAGCAGCTGCTTTTTGGGAACAACAAAAAAAAAAAATATAAATATTAAGTCCCTTTACGTGACAACAGGTGCAACAGCTGCTAATGCGTTACCACGCCTCATATTTTTTGTATTTCTCCAATCCCTCCAGTGCCCAAAAAAAAAAAAACAAACCGAAAAAGTGTTAATTAATAACCAAGAAAGAAATACCACAAAAAATCTATAACACCACACAATAAACCATAAGTTAATCAAGGAAAATGGGAAAGCTGCTGAGCCTGCTGTCACGCGACGACTCCAATTGTTGCGCGGCCAAATCCTACGATGTCTTCCTGGATTTCGAGAACGCCGCACCCACGGAAACGGAACGTGAGATCTACGACGAGGTGGAGCGCGTTCTTCGCGAATCGGAGGTGGTGCTGGAGGAGATACAGATCTATCGGGTGAGTCTCTCTCGTCTCTCTCCTCAGCTGGCAAAATGTGCGTCATTACGATGGGATTAACCGCAGCCTAACTAACCGGTTATTAGGCATTTAATAAAGTGAATTCTATAGTTTCAAACAACTATCTTAAGTGTGACAAATTCGATTTGTTGAGGTGGTTTAGTAATACAAAACGTTTTTATGATAATAAAGATAAGTTAGATTTTACTTTAAGATACAAATGATTCAGATAAAAACAGATAGCAATTTCTTTGAAATTAGTCACAAAAAGAGTACTTTTATAATATATACATTTAAGAGAGATCTATCACCTCTATATTCTCTATAAAACCCTTCCAAGTTTCTTTATTCTATTCTTTAATTCTTCTTAAAGCCTCCCAAAACGCAAGAAAAGTATAGAACTGATAATTTCAACAGCTTGCTAAAAATAACAACAATTGCCGGGAAATCGAGAGCAACAAAAACAAAAGCAGGAACAATAAACGAGCAACAAATTGAGTATTTAACCTTTGGCAGTTTGGAGAGAAGAGAGCTGTGTTATCTCGTTGCAAACATTTATAACACTCTCAGTAATTTTTTCTCTGACAATGCTTACACCCTGCGGTCTCCCAATAAAATATAGGAGAAAATAAAAACAAATTGAAATATATTTATAATAATATGTCTTATAGACATTAGCTCTTATTAAATTAGTCATAAAAAAAACCATTAATAAAAGCTGAATGATCTTCCAAACCTACCAAAGAACCCCCTTTAGATTTATATATATTACACAGTAATACGAATTCTGGGAATCTAACTCTTAAAGTAACCACAATAAAGTAATGGACTTTAAATAGCTGGCGCTGAAGATAAGATTAACTGCTGTGAAAATGAGTGTCACTGCAAACATAACCTTATCCCTATTTTCTAGTTTCTCCAATGTAAATTTTTGGGGCTCTTCCAATATTTCTCTCTTTTTTTTCTCCGTGGGGCTCTTTTGCGGTCTGAGTCACGCACGTGCCCGCATACATATGATCCGATCCGATCCGATGTGCGGACTTCTTTCATTATTATCGCTCCACTGACGTCATTAACCAACTTTTGCCTCTGCCACTCTTCACACGCGGTTTTTCTTTCTTGGCCTCTCTTCGGTGGAGAATTACTCACTCACCGAAGTCTACGCTTTTTTTACACAGAAATAAATTAAGGTTTTATTACTGCTAATACTTTTAATTAAAAATGTCTTGTTATATTTTTATAATAAGAACATCAAATAGTAATCATCATTTGGTAAATGGCTTATTATTTATTCGGCCTCTGACTTACCAATATTAAGGGTGAAGTTGCTGTAGCGAAGGCGCCTAAAATTCCCAAGTACAAATTCAGCGACAAACATTTTTGCTTTCCTTGAAATATAAAATATACTAATTTACTTTAGAAATTGTTTCATGTTTTTTGAAGAAACCTACATCTATTTTTGTATCTATTTTCTTTTTTTTTGGCGACAAAACACACAGAGGTTTGGAATATTCTATAATTCGCAGCGGTGGGTGGGTGTGTGCAAATTATTAATTTGGTTTGAGACGAAAAAAGACAGCCAGAGTTGGGGAGAAAAGATAGAAAGGGGGGAAAATAAGGGGCGGTAGACAAAAACACACACAAATGTCAGGCCGAAAAAAGCTTTAATCAACGCAAATGAACTGGAAAATGTATACCAATGAGCTCATTTCCTTTGTTGTGACCCACTTAAACGCGGGGCGACCAGAGACCAAATGAAACAAACCCAACAAAGGCGACCTCGACGGGCATTTAACCCTTTGGGTGCTGCAGCACAACCTTCCCTTCCATTTTGAGAACCGACTTAACCAGAGGTATTTAAAATGCGCTTAATTTGCGGCCTGCATTTCATTTTCATTGCAGTTTTTATTCGACAGCCGCACGCTTCTTTGAGAGTGGGTGGCTTTGGGGCGGGAAAACTGGTTGCCAAGGCAAACACAAACCAAAAAAAAAAAGAAAAACAACCAAAAACTGGTTGTGGAGTAGGTGATTCCTAAATAATGTATATATATACAGTTGGCCAGGCGCCAAAAGCTGGCAAAAATGGCTAAAAACTTCATGTTCTGCGCTTACCTCTTCCTTCACCCAAGTCGGGGTTGCTATAAATAGAGTGAAAACTGCAAAGAGGGAAAAATCAACTATTTTTCCTTTATTTTTGCTGCCTTTATTTCTTGTTCTCTTTAAGTTAAGCCCTGGGGTATTGAACTGAGCTTAAAATCACAGAGGAAAAAATATATTGCTGATGCTTTACAGGTCTTCAAAATATGTATTTTAGTTGATATCTTGTTTGGTTAAGTTTCTATAGAGAAAGAGCTTCTTATTTTGATTATAAATATAATATTTTTACAATGCATTTTTAGCCTAGTCTCTGCTTAACTTTAATTTATTTTTCATCGTTCTTATACCTCAAATAAATCTCTTTAATTAACAAATAATAATTTTCTGTTTAAAGCCGCAACGAAAGAAATCTTTAGACCGACTTTCCGCCATCTGTAGGTAGGCTTTTCAATCCGATTTATGGACACTTGTTATTGACGCTTTTGTCAAATATTGTCCCAGACTTAGATAAGGAATAAAAGGCGCCCCATTGTGTGTGTATATGTGTGTGTAATAAGCCAACAAAACCACTATAGCAACAAGGTCAACAAAGGGCCGCAAATAATAATAGTAGAAAAAGCCACCATTCATTGCAGCAGCACCACCAGCAATAGCAACAATAATAATAATAATGATAATAATGTTGCCTACGCGCACTCACCTGAACAAAAGGAAACAACAATGCGATCAGAAAAAGTATATCAACAACATGTATCGTGTGGGTGCTGCTGGCAGTCAGAGATAAAAGTTATCGGGTTTGTGGGCCACCAAAAAAAAGCCATTGAAATTTGACGAACACGGCTTTTGGTATAATATTAAATTAGAGGATTTTGTGGTTTTCCATAAGAGATAACAATTACATGCAGCAGAAGCAGATAGCGAACATATGTCGAACACATGGGAGTAATCCAATACACAACCTTGAACTGAAGCCCTCTGAAAAAAAAAATAATAAATCGAGTGCGAATTGCTGCATATCAATGCAGGCTTTTGTGGTTGCATAATATTAGAAATATATATATAAATATATTTATATATAAAGCGAGCGAGCTAACTGAGCTTCAAATTGAGTCATTTAGATATCTTTTGTGATTACAAAATGATATTTAAATCATTACATAAATTGAGTCATCAAATGTTGAAGAATTCCATTTGTAAAGACACCTTTTGTTTGCCTGAAATCAAATTGATGTATTTTCTTTGGCATTTAAGGTTGACAAATGAAATTCTGGCAACTTTTTAGCAAACTCTCGAATAAAAAGTAATTTTTATGTGCAAAGTTTGTTCATTTTGATAAGCAACTGGCAAACTTTTCAACTTTTTCATTATTATATGGAAAGTTTTTTGGGGTTTTTTATTGGAATCGATAAGTGTAAATGACTTATTTGTGAGCTTAACTTTCTTTAATAATTTTAAGGAAACCCTGAAATGAAATCAGGTTTTCTATGTAGTATATCAAGGAGTTTAAAGTGTTTGTGAACTATTTAATATTTATTTTTAAGTGCTAAAGAAAATCTGTGGTTTATTTATCCGGAATAGTATGCATGGTATGCCTCTTGATCCACCGCTAATTTATCAAATTCCTGAATAGCTTCTGCCTCTCTTTTAACCCCAAAATAAACATAGTTTTCCCACATAATAACTAGAGGATGATTTGTCATATTCTCCCCACCATTTAGGAGTCATTTTCCCCTCTGAATCCGCAGCTGCTCTCACTCTAAAAGGGGGAGAAACCCTACTCCATAATGGCTATACAAGCGACCCATTTAAAAGTCTGCTCTACATATTAAAAAGCGTCATATGCATAAATATATAAACATTTAGGTTTATTGTGAGTTGGAAGAAGGGGCAGGCAGACAATCGGTACAATCACAGAATCGGAAAGAGCAGTCATTAGATACATATATACCCCTCTATACTCCCACCTTTTTCAGCCTTTTAATTCCACGAATAACTTAAACGATGTGCGCGAATGCAAAATCACAAAGAGAGAGAGAAATAAAAGCCAACTTCCGGTTGGTCATTCGGTTGGTCAGTCGATATAATTGCTATAATGTGCGTGCCGGCGATCAGCGTTTGAGTATTATAAAATTATTCCCTCTATATAAGTGCCATCTGGTTGTGAGAATTTTTAAAAATGAAGTACAAATTATGAGAAAAAATACCCTAAAATAAATTAAAGTAAATGCAATGGTTCAGAATTTATTAAATAAAAAAAAACTACTTCTATAAGAAACTTTAAGAAAGTAATAAATTAGTTTTATAGTCTAAAGGTTATATTGAATTCATAATTTACGATGTTTCACTTTCCTTAGCTGGGTTTTATGGCTTTATTCAATCAAAGTTTATAGCTTTCCAATGAAGACATATTTGTTTTAATTTTTCCTACGTCATAAACCGCAAATCCAACTGCTTTCGAGGAAAGATAAATACTAACAAAACAGGTTTAAGGCCAGCCTTTTTAATTTGTTTATTAGATAATTCAAAGCGTAATCAATTGCAATGACTGTCTTCATATAAAGTTAATCATTTCATTTTCACCTAACCCAATTGTGTTTCCCCAAATATGAAATCAACTTCCTCATTTCTAGCATTTTCCATAAAATAGGTAACTCCTTTAAGGGAGCCTCCAAGGCGTATTGTTTATTTACAAACAACAATACATCATAAAATGAGCACCAAAGTTGTAAAATTGAATTTCGTAACCTTAATCCTCCAAATTTAGCTTATGGATAAAATTGAAATTCATCATTCAATTGCATTTCACTTTTCCCCAAGTCCGTATTTGATTGTTTATCGCTCAACGTTAACGTATTTATTTTCGTATTTCCGACGTCATCAACAACAAATCAAATGCGCCGAAAATAGAGAAAAGAGAAGCGAAAACATAAGCAAATTGAAGTAAATAAAAGTGTACACATTTTAAGTGTAAAATTGTTTCAACAAAATAAGAGTATGTGTTTGTTGCTTAAGTATCATTTTCTCGCCTTTTTGAGTGCACTTTAAAATAATTTCTGTTTGGCAATGATGCCTCATTTAAGTTTTTTTTTTAAGGCTTAAGGTGGGTGGATATTGTGGCCCGAAAATGTGGCATGACTTGGTGGCATTTCTTGGTATTTTCAACGCCTCCACAGAAGTGACAACCAAAAGTGTGTTTCAAATCTGTAAGATGGAAGAGGAAAATATTTAATATTTTTGAATTTTTTTAAGAATGCATTTAAAGATCATGTATTGTCTGTATTTAGGCTCTGCTTTATTTTGCAGCTGCGAAACGCACTGTTCTGGCATGACACATTTTTTGTTTGCTGATTTATTGAAATGACACTGAGCTGATTTGATTTAACCAAATTTAATTCAATTGAATAAGGCGGTGAAGAGCGCTTTTATTTGCATTGCATTGCTTTCAAGTTTAAACAAGGGTTAGAGTAAAACAAAAAATATAGGGACAAATAAAAATAAAAAAGAATATAAATATAAACACATAAGACATAATACATAATAGATATAAAATTTATATACATATATAACAAATATAATATATATAAACATTTTCAGGACATTTATGTTTAACAAAAAAATGATTTGCTTAAAAAGGTGTAGAGTAGGTACAGAAAAAGTTCCATATGATATATCGACAAAAATATCGGGTTGAATATCATATCGAAAACACCGTAGCTTGATATATCGAAATTTAAAACATCGAACATTTCGATATATTTAAAACATCGAAAATTTCGATATATTTACATTAAATGCAATATTTAATGGTAAAATATCGACATTTTTACATTAAATGCGATAATTAATGGTAAAATATCGACATTTTTACATTAAATGCGATAATTAATGGTAAAATATCGACATTTTCGATAATATCAAAAAGGTATCCAAAAAAAGTATACGTTTTTACCACTAGTGCAAATTTGTAAGCCAGTTTGTTTCAACCAAATTAAGACAAATAAATGCTTTTAATAATGAAAAGGCTTACTTAGAGAAAATAACAAATTAAAATCACTACCTCTATACCGATAATTTAAAAATACCCTTAAAATCTTCTTAAAGAACTACTACTAATACTTTTTTCAAAACAGAATAAACTTGACTTCGAAAAGTGCTTTAAAGGCCCATTAGTGACTTCTGTTGTCCATTAAAGTCATTTCTTTGCAACCTGAACTGAGCTAGAAAAACTATTAAGGTGACTTTAAAATAGTCAAATGACCAATTTACGACTTCTGGGGAAGAAATGAAGGTCCGTCCGTCCTACTCTAAGTACGTCTGTTGTCTATTGTCTGGGGGGCCTGCGTTGAGTCCCTGTAAGCTGCTTAGAAGCCGAGTGTAAAGTGCAACGACAACGCTTTTCAGCTGCTTTTTACTGCCAACAACGTCTGTCTGTGCAGAAATGTATTTATTTTATTCTATTTTTCCCTTTTCTTATTTTACGAACAACTGTTAACATCTCCGTTTATGCGTGTAATTTGCGCAAATATAAACACAGACGCTGGAGCGGAAAAATGTGCATTTTTTCAGGAATGTTTTTGTGATTTATTTTGTTCACCATTTTCGATGCAATTAAAATTGCCGGCAGTCGCAGCAGTTTTACCATTTTTTATTCCACTGTTAACCCAATTTTTAGCAGCTGTTTCTTCACGTGGAATGGTGGGGGGTAGTGGTTTTGTGGGGATTTTTAATCGATATGCCCACCCAATTCCATTTCCCCCGACAAATGTGATTTATTTGCCTTAATTGAGAACAAGAGAGTGACATGTGTTTTATGGGAATGCGACAGCTGTCCTGCTCGCTCGCTGGCTCTGGCTTCTCTCTCTCTCTCTCTTGCTCTATGTCTGCTGATTTCCCAGAATTTTCCCCTGGGGACATTGACATTTGTTTGGCTGCCCGGCCGGTTGGAATGCGTCAAACTCGGGCTTTTGATAAGAGGAGAACCTCTGTCGATAATTAAATGCAATCATTTGGCATATCGAACACAACCATATTTTGGGGTTTTCAGGGGCGTAGTTTATGGGTAGAGAAAGGGGGATTTAAATAGTTAAAATTATAAAGAGAGGAGTTGGTTTCTTTACAAATCACACTTTGGTATTGTTATCAATTATTTTCATGGTTTATTTTTTTAAAAATAAGTATTTTACAAGTACTTTTCAAATGTATAAAGCTAGCAATCTGCAAATTAAGTGAGTTTGTTTATTTTTAATTAGTTTTCTTAACTTATTTAGTGATTAAATACTTTGTACTTGAATATCTTGCTCGAACTAGTTTGGAATTATAGTGGTAAAATTAACTTTTTCGAACCTGCGCCTTAACCTTAGACAGAAACTTCCTGTATGGTCTTACAAACTCTTTTTCTTACTCAAATTTCAAAAGGAAATCTTAGTGTTTGATAATCAAAAAGCCTAATAAATATTTAGTAAACATTTCCTCGAATTTTGTGTACTTCCCTTGGTTCTTTAACTAGCACATTCTCTCTCCTTCTCTCACACTCTTCCTCCTGACATTGATAATTTCGCTGGCTTATCTTATCTTTATGGCAATCGCAAGTGTTGTTATTGCTGCTGCTGCTGGTTTTTGTTGCTTTTTCGATTATCTTGATAAATTACGGCGGTGCTCGTGACATGTACGAATAACCACAGCTCTATAAATGAGTGGCCCTGGCCCTTGGAAAGTAAAGTAAAGCGTTTCGCACATTGTTAAGGCCTATTTAAATGTAAATGGTAATTAAATTTACAGCGCACGCATCACAAAATGAACTTGGTTTTTATTTTACATACCTAGGTTGTTGTACTTAACGTTATTACGACTTTTATTTTGATTCACAGAATGTGTAATGACCAAATATGTCACAGAAAATGAATTCTACTCGAGAGACCATAATCATCTGGGGGATTTCACAAACAATATCGACAGTCGTCGAGCTAATCTCTATTTTTAACGTGCTGCCTCAACTGAATGTGATCTTTTAATTGCTAAATGCTATTGCTATTGTTTAGCAAATGACTTCCAATGATGCACATTCTTGTGAAAATCAAAAGTCTCACCTTACTCTTTGAATTCTCCGACTCTTTCCTCTACACAAAAGCCACAGTCAACGATCGTTCAGATTCTAAAAGTGACTCACAAAAGCCATAGTTGCGCACGAGTTCTTGTCCGAGTCAGCAGTTTTACAAGTGTAACACGACATCCACAATAACACTGAGTTTTGCAAGCTGGACACTGAGAGAAAAGGTTGTAAAAAACATTTAAGTGATTAGGAAACAATAAAGATAGAATTTTCAGTGGATTTTTTCCTTCCAGAAATGTAGTATAAATTTCTAAAACAGGGTTGGGCAACGAATTTGAAGGTTAGAGCCTGGGAACAGGAACAGACAATCAAAACCAGGCTTAAAGCAAGACACTTGAATTAGTAAATAGAGAGTCTTTCCTTAAAGTCATGACGGACAGACAGAAGATGATTAATAATAGCTATCCCTATAAAATATCTGATTTTTCTAAAGAGGGATAGTAGTTAAACATTACAATTACTTGGTAGATACTAAAGAGCTGACAGAAACCCCCTAAAAAAGAATACATTTTCCTCTAAAAAACTATTCAAAACCATTTCACAACTTTAAAATTAAATTTAATTAAACTAAAGAACCAAAAACATATTTCTTCTTGTGTAAAATTATGTATGTTTCCCAGCATATATATTTACTTATTAATGCCATTGATATCTGAGTTGGAAACGGGAGTAAAACAGAGACGAACTTTTCTGAGTGGGTCGCTGCTCTCCACCGCTGCTCTGTCCATTGAATAATTAAGCGATTCTCGCCAGCGGAAGGCGCAAAAACATGAAAACAACAAGTATATGTTGAGAATTATGAAATATTTATGATTATATGTATTAGTCAACTCAGGCAGAGTGGCGGCGCTATGAGAAAATTGTAGACTGCAGTGTCAACTTGTCATCGTTGTCGTCATCATCAGCATTTCATGCTGCTGCTGCTGGTTGCACTTTGTTTTTCTTTATTTATTTATATATAAACATTTATTATATTTTTAGTGTTGTCACGAAAGGCGACTGAATGTCTGTGGGAGGCGTTGTTGTCGTCGTCGTCACAGTCACACGATCCTTTGTTCTTGTTTGCCTTTCGGTTTCTGTGCGCTTTTTTTTTCCTTTGACTCTTTAAAAATAAATGATGAGAAATTAATAGTCATCAAAGGCAGAATCCCTCTCTGGGAAATGGTTTTGGTCTTTTGACTTTGTTCAATGTTTTTTGTGTCGTTCTCGGAATAAATTTGCATTGATTTTGTGGCTCTCTCTATCTCTCTGTGGGTTTGCTTTATTTTACCTGTATAAGTATGTATATATATTTTGTGTATATTTTCATTCATTGATTCATTTCAACGTGATTGCAATTCAAAGCAGCGGTTGATGACTTCGTTGTGGGCCAGTAAATCGATGGGGAAATTAGCAAAAGTGCAGTCTTCTCAATGATATGGAAATGTCAGCAAAAATGCGAAAAAAATCTATGGCATGTTTGTTGTTAAACACATCGCCAGAGCTGTAAACAACTTCTGTGGCATTCATGAAAACATTTACACCCACACTTTTCCGGCTATCCCCCCCCTGGAAAAACACTGCCACATGACAACATCAACTATTTTATAGCGTCACGCGTCGCCATTGTGGGCGAAAGTCCAATTCTCCATGTCTGCATTGCATTTTAGCGCCGGCTGGGATAAGGAGTTGTTGCACAAGGGGAAAAATTAAGCGATAATAGTTAATTCAATTACTTAAAATAGGAAACAGTTGTGTTTTATTTAACTGTTTTTTTTGTACATTTAATTTAAGTATAAATTAGTATTAAATATAATAGGATTTAGTTTGGTTTTTGTTTTCGGTTGAGTGTTCTCAGTTCACCATTTTCAGTAAAGCATTCTTAGTTGAAGGTTCTCAGTTGAGCGTTCTCAGCTGAGGGTTATCAGTTGAGCGTTCTCAGTTGAGCATTCTCAGTTGAAGGTTCTGAGTTGAACGTTTTCAGTTGAGCGCTCTCAGTTGAGGGTTCTCAGTTGAGCGCTCTTAGTTGAGCTGTTCTTGGTACGCTCTTTCTAAAACTGACTGAATATTCAGGTAATTTTAAAAAATGTGAATGTAAATAGGAGCTTTTATAACTCATTCTCTTTTACTAAATTATTCCGAGCTGCGTGATTACGAATCTGCAGTTCGTTTTGCACCATCACGACAGGTTTTCTTTTGGTGTTATCTTACGACAGTCTAGTTAATGTTACAAATTCCTAAATTATTTTATTATTATGATTTATTTTCTGTGATTATTTTGTGTATATTAAATATGCTTTTCGATCGCATTTTACCACAGTGATAGGCGCTTTGAAAGGCGATAAAGCCCCGGCGCCCCGGGAGCAGGTTCCGATTTAAAGCAAGTGTGTGTGTGTGTGTGGGGTTGCGATTAAAACCCGATCGTGTTTGCTAATGCTAAACAACATAGTGTCATTGGCAATTATCTGGGGCAAAAAAATGACTATGCTATTCGCTCTTCATCTCTGCATTTCCGCATTGCTGCCTCTAATTTCATTTTTAATTAAAAACACTGCCACTTCTGCGGCAGATGCAACACTCGCTAAAGTTAATTAACTATTCAACTATGTGTGGTTTTCTTTTTTCTTATAGTTTATTTTTTTTTTCTTTTTTTTTTGCTGGTCCATGGAGCAAATGAAACGCTGACTGATTGCGCTTTTTGATGATGAGCAATCAAAGCGAGCAGAAAAGAAGATGATGGGGCGGAGGATGAGGAGTGTTAATTAAAACAGTTACAAAACGAAAAGCGGTTCTTGCTTTATTATTATTACTACTACTACTACTATTACTACTTCTTGGCAGGCAAGTCATGCAAGTTCAAGTTTGTTGCTTGCTTGCATGTTGTTTTTGTGGGTGATTTTCATTCATTTTCCCCTTGGTTTTTCATGGTGGGTAAATGCCCAAGCAGACGGAGCACGTGCTTCCAAATGGAGCACATCGCGGGGTTTTATGACCAGATAAATGGTTGCAACGTTGAATGATGAATCAACACAATTGCTCACTGAGCTCCCGATCCCGTTTCCTGTGGCAAAAAAATGCATCAGATGTGGCAGCTGAAGTTCCCCCCGTGCAACACCTACGCCATGTCTTTTGTCTGCTTTTGGCCTGTGACAGGCACATGACGCCTCTGTTTAAGATAAAATGCAAGTGACAGGGATATATATATAAAAAAAAAGGAAAAAAGGAACGTTTTTTGGCCTTAAATACTCTCAATGATTCAGGAGTTTCAGGTTCTTGGGTTCCTTTTTAAGATTTTCACATTAAATTAGTTTAGAAAAGAATGGCAACAGATTCTCTTAATTTTAAAACCTCAAAAAAGTCACAGATTATTTCCCTAAAACCCATATATGTTTCTGGTTCGAAAGTACTTATTTTTAATGTTAAATATTTGCATACTTGTTAGGTTATATTCCCTTTATGCCCTTGCCAAAATCATAATACCCCCCGCCAGGGTAATAAACACAAAAGTGAGCTAGCTGCCTTAAACGACACTTGGCCATATGCGAGCAAAAAAATACACACAAAGTATATGTGTATTCCTCTCCTTAAAAATCTCTGCCTGCAATCTCTATCTGTGGAATGTCATGCCAGGCTAGTAAACAACAAGAGTGCGCCCACACAGAGAGGCCACGTTTATATCAAAACCATATACTCAGCCCAAAAGGAGAAAAGAACAGAGCAGAACCGCCCAGAACAGTCCGTTTCCGTTGCATGACCGTGGCTTCAAGGGTCCTTAGAGAGTCACTGGCGTAAACGAGACAATGCTGCGCCATGGAATGTAAAGGCACAGGGAGAAATTAAAGGATTTTTGGGGGGAAAATTAGTTTAAGATGAAGGATACCCTTTTCATTTTGAAATAGGCTTTTTTAAGCTCTATAATACTTATATGACCGGAAGGATTTTAAAGGGGAAAATTAGTTTAAGATAAAGGATACCCTTAAAAGCAGAGATTTTATTTATTATTTTGAATTTAATCCATTTTGAAATAGACTTTTCTAAGCTCCATAATATTTATATAATCTTTTTCCAAAAAAATGACTGTGTGTTCATTATTTCCTCGCCAATTCTTGAAACCCCTTTTCCTAAAGGGTATAGTTTTTTCCTGAATTAACTTCTTGTATTTTGTTTGCCTCAGTGTACACCTGAAGGAGACGAGGCCAAGTCAACGACAGCTGCCCTCATCCCCTTGAATTTTTGTTCACAAAACTCCCCCATTGCATTTTTTTGTTTACTTGTTTGCGCGCGTTAAACATTCTCGGATGCTCCAAGTGCAGCAGCAGCAGCAGACGCAGCATCCAAGGACATGGAGATCTTGACTTACAGACAGGTGTAAATTATGTAGAGTGAAAAAAAATGCCTGAGCACACAGAAGAGCCAGAGCCTGTGTATGGAAAAAAAACAAAAGCAAAACATCACAGATGCAGATGCAGGCTGCAGACAGTTTCATTCATATTATTATTATTTTTTTTTTATGTGCCAAAGCATTCATGGCAGAAGCAAGAAAATTAGAGGGGGGCCTGCTTCCTTTACACTTAAAAATAAAGAAAGGGATAAGCGGCATGAAATACACCATTTTTGGCAGCAAGGAAAGTGACTTAATATATAAATATTTGTATTTTCGATGTGAATAAAAGGTTTATCATAGAAAAAGTATTTTACTTGTATAAGTATTATCCTCCAACTTTCGTACTCCTTATTTCGAGTGATTTTAGCTACACTAAATTTATTTTTTAATGACTTTTTCTCAGTGTAGTCACTGCATATTGTGCCTTTCGTCTGAGTATGTTTGTTGATATGCGCAGCGATTTAATTATAAACACACAACACGTGCTTAGTCCATTACATTATGGGGAAAGGTGTGCAAACCACACTGAACGAACACTCAACACTCTCAGCTCAGGCACAACAACATTCCCATACACACACACACACAAGCACTGAGCTTGAACTTCGCAGTCCACTGAGCTGTGCGTAACTTGTGTGTGTGCGTTTTTTTTTATAGCGGAGTTTCAGGTCGAATCGGAGGCGGGGCCTGGCTATATATAATTCTTTCTAATGTATGCCAATATGGCATTAATCGCTTAGACACGCAACAAACCTCGAGTGTGGGGAGCTATATAATTATGCTGCGCGTTGTTTGGTCAGAAAGATGAAGAGAAGAACCTATAATTAAATCAGCTAAAAGTTAGTGTGGGCTTGAAAGGAAAGTTTAGTAAATTATGCAATATAAAAAGGGGGGAAAAATAATAGAAGACTTTGGTTGGATGAGTTTTATTTATTCCTTAATTTTATACGTTTATGTTTAGCCTTTGTTTCTATATTCTTACCAATAAATGTTCTGATAGTGTGTAATTCTGGATTATTAATTAATTATTCTACAGATTAATCACAAATATTTCTATATTTTATAGTTGCAAAAAAAAAACCCAAGATAAACAAAAAAAAAACCTCATTGGTACCTATTTTGCTTACTTTCATTCTCCAAATTCGTACTTGGAAATTTGAGGCACCCTTTCTTGTGCTAAACTGGTTATTTAAGTTCGAGAAAATTCGTACTTGTGAATTTTAGGCGTACGTTTTGTCCTAAATTGCGTACTTAAGGCTCACTTTTTGTTTTAAATTGTGATACTAAAGAAGCTTTAAAATCACCCTACAGATTTAAAAGAAAGTCGTTTAACAATCCTCCTTCCGCTTTCTTAAACGAACTCTTAACAGCTTTGCTTTGCCAATTATCCCAGGTTGTGATACCAATCGGCAAAACAAAATATTTACTGTATTATTAGCCACTTAAAATGTATTAGAAAAAATGCCAAAAGACCTCAATTGAAATAATCAACGCCATTTGCTGATTGCACATCCACATGGATGTACACACATATTATGGTTATGGCGGAGCGCTCTCTGAAACGAAATGAACTCTTCACGTCGTCACATGCAATGACCGTTCGTTAGCTCCAGTTTCCCGATTGCCAGCTGCTGCTGCCATGTGCATGTTTTCCTTTCCTTTATTTTAGTTTTATTTCTCCTTATATTTTTTGTTGTTTTTTTTGTAGATCATAAAGCATCGATAAAAATCGCTGCGCCGGTCCCGGCCGGTCAATGCACGCGGTCGTTATTGTTGCATGTGCCGTAGAAATAACGGCGGCTAGGAAAATGCTGAAAAGCTAACCGCCAGCCCCTCACAGTTCGCTGATTGTAATAAAACAAATGTTTGAAATGTGGTCAGCAGGCATAGTTTTCCACAGACCCGTAAAAAAACAACTAAGAACACCAGAAAAATTAGTGCACTTGGGTAAAAGGAGTTGAAGTTGAATAGGGGTTATCGTTTAGCCCGCTTGGATTTAATTTCAATGTTATCCTTAAAAATATGAAGTCTGAAAAGGAACTCCTGAGATGTATAACTTTCTTAAAAATTATAAGCTTTGTTTTGTATTTTTAAATAACATTTGAAATCAATTCTTTTAATTTCTTACCAGTTCCATTTATCGTTATATCATTTTATCGATGTCTAGAAGTGTAGAAGTTAATAAATATATCTAGAATCATTAAATATATAAGAACTTTGTAATGAATTTTATAATTATTACAGTTTTTATATTTAGAAATAAATTTTTCGCTTCGAAAAACGCTCATAGCAGAATTTAACGTGAGAGTTAGGCTCAACCAGACATTGAAAAAGGGAACCTGCATATAATTTCAATTTAATAATTAATATTAATAAGTTAAGTAGAGTTTCAACTACATTTAAATTGTTAATCTCATAAATTCTTTACTTTATTTTTTACAAGTGTATGTTGTAAAAAAAGCCTATGATTTTCGAGTGTACAAATCGTTAAAAGTTCGCATGCCAAACTCACGTTTAGACCCCGTGTTATCCAAATGTACGAGTATATTGACTAACGATTTTTCTATTCCAATTCCCGGAATCTTTTTTTAGGGTGCCGGCAAGGAAATCCGAGAGGCAATCGCCGATCCCTCCCCAGAGGTGACGGGCAAGGCCTGGGCGGCGGTCCTGCCGCTGGTCAATAAACTGAAGCGCTGCTACGAGCACTCCATGGAGCTGGACAAGATTGTGCCCAAGCTGCTGGGCCAGCTGGTGGGCGGCAAGCTCAATCCGACACAACACCTGGAGACGCAGCAGGCGCTGGTCAAGCAGCTGGCCGAGATCTTGGAGTTTGTGCTGAAGTTCGATGAGTACAAGGTGAGTGAGTTTTTTTGGTTGCTACGCTTTTCTTGGTGGATGTGTTGTTGCGTGTGTTACAAGCTCTAGCAGTCCATATTTGGCGGTAGCAACGCCTACAAGAGTTGGGGTTTTAACCCATTGCGAACCTGTGGTTTGGAAATACAGGAAAATTATTTAGACTTGGTTTTATGCAAGAAAAAATATAAATTATGAACATGTAAGCCATTGTCCTAACAAAAACTGTATTTTTATGCAATGTTTTTTATGTTTTTTTTATTAACAATCTGTTGTTTAATGGGTTAAATATGTCTTCTTTTGCGATGTACCACCGCCTGCTTGTCTGTTTGTTTACCTTATGTGGGCGCTGTCGACAGTCCATCCAAGCCAAAGCAATAACCAAAAGGCGAGTCAACCAAAGCCAAGTCAAGTCCCACTTGCTGCCAACTCATTGCGCGCGTGGTTGCATTTTTAATTGACTTCTATATATATATATATATATACATCTGTCTGGGCTAACTGAAGACTAACTTGGCCAAGACGGGGCGCGTGCTGCGGCTCATTGATGAAAAATCTTGCCAGCTAACAGAGCTTGCATGCGTGCCACAGTGGAGCATCGGACATCGGACATGGGCCCAGGCACTTACGCACACGCAAACCCAACGACCGATGGCCGGATGAAGTTGTAAAAAGCATATAGATATGGCTGTGGGAATACAGCAGAGGTTGGATTAATAGGAAAGGTATTTATTATAGGGAAATTATGCAAATAATTAGCTACAAGCTAGGCATAAATTTAGGAGGTATATTACATGGTTTTATGATAGTTTAATTGTTGAAAGAAGTACTACCTTTTGACCACAATTGTTAACCATATAATATATGCAAGCGACCGCAGTGGGTTACAACCTGAGCCCTGAGCCGCGACACTTGGGATATGCCATTTCGATTTAACAAACAAAATCGATTTGTTTTAATGGCAAATCTCTGTGAGTGAAGCATTTCCCATGGCTCGCTTCCGGTTGAGGGAAACTTTCATCAAATCTAGAGGACAGAAGGCTTGGAGTACGGCGGGGGATCTAGGACAGTGAGGTAGGGATATGGCACAGTCATCGGCCATCGTCGTCGTCGTCGTCGTCGGCTTCCAATCTCTGATGTCTGATGTCTGCAACTTTGCTGCCTTGCTGCCCCCCAAAGACGATGATGATGTTGATGTTAAATGCCGCTGTAAACTGCACGTTCATTGTGTGCTCAAAGTGTCAGCTGCCTGGCGGCGTTCAGATACATATACCTACATATATATATATATATCTTTAGATATATATTCTCCTGTATGTGTGTGTATATAGCTCAGACGTGCTTCCCCAACTAACAGCTACTTCCGTTCCTCTCAAATGGCGAGCTTTGTCTCTGCGCTTTTGTTGTCCGCCGGAAAGTATGCTGCATACAATTTATTGACTTTGCTTGTAACTGGCATCGTTTTAACGAAAAGTTTTTATTGGGCTAAAAAAGAAAAAAGAAAAAATCTCAGCCATGTCGAGAGGCACTTGGTGTGTGTTAGAGGAAGTATTAAAAACTTATAGAATTATGGGTGTTCAGGGAAATAAATTAACAAAATAAGCAAAAAAGAAAAAGGTACAAATAGTTATTCCCTTGAAATAATACCTAATAAGAAATGTGTTAGAAAAAAAGAAGGTTCAGGTTTGTTTTAAATATGAAATACATATCTATAATGCAGTTTTCTTTTTCCTGATTTAAATTCTTCGAAGATTTACTGTATCTACAATGAGTCCCCTCAACAGCTGCCTCTATCTTATCCACTGCAATTGATCTGCCTGGGAATATACCTAAAGAAAATTGTTTTCTTGGCACAAAACCAAATGGCTCTTAAGGGGATTTATTCAATTTTTGGCTTCTCTACAGGGTAACATTTTTGGAGAGTCTCTTCTCCCTCTCTCTCTCTCTCTTCTACTTCTCCTCGAAATCTTCACCGACATCGTAGACTGGCTGCAGGCGCCTGGGATATTTACGCAAATAATTGGCAAAATGCTGAGCATATTTGGCCTGTAAATCGCGTTGCCTCCAAGGTTGGGCAGGCTCAAAGTAGTTGCCATTGTTGTTGTTGTAAATATTTTGGTAGTCATTTGTGGCCAACGAGCGACTGCCGCCAATTTGGACAACTTGTTCCTCCTCGCGGCGTGAATCGCTGGAGTCCAATTCGGTGTTGGAGTGCTGGGGATATGATTGTTGAAACGTTGTTGGTGTTGGTGTTGTTGGTGTAGTTTCCTGTTGTTGGTGGTAGTAAAAGTAGCCAGGCACGTTTTTGTAATTATGATTGGGGGCACGCAAAGGAGGTTGCAACTCCTCTCTCCTTAGATTGGGGTCTTCTTGGCGTCTCCAACTTAGTTGATATGAAGGCAGCAGTGGCGGCTCCTCTCTTCTCCAAGTTGGATAGGGTTGTCTCTGGGAATCCGATGCATAATAAACATTTAGATTTGGATATTGCTGTTGCTGTTGCTGCTGCTGCTGCTGCTGCTGTTCTTGGGCACTGTACTGATTATCATTGACCACAATCGGGGAACCCGACCATATAGATTGCACTCCTGGGAAGGCATAAGCACCACCACCGTATTGTGATGCATATTGAGCTCTCCCACAAACTGCATCGATCATCACTGCCAGCAATGCATATAGCTAAAAATAATGAATAATTATTACCAAAGATTAATCATCTCGGCTGTCGAATACTATATAAATAATATATATATCTCGTTGAGGGTGGAGGAGCACTCACCAAGCTGACGATCCGTCCTGGTTGCGGCTTCATTTCAGACTGTTGAGAACGATTTATGCTAATAACGTATTTATATGGGGTTTCGCAACAGACTCTCGACTCAAGTCGGCGACACCAGTACTATATAGTACACCTGGGCCAGTGCATGATTTTTTTCTGTCAAGGTGATCGGATGAGCAACATACTCTATCTACCTGACTCAAAAAAATTTGCGGCGGCTCTGAAGTTTTTTCACACGCACGTTCCCGATGCAGCCCTGACAGTTTAATTTTGTTTGGTTTTGGGCCTGGCCCGGGCTAGAGGAAAGCCAAACAACTTGCAACAGTTAACTGCCAAGAGGCACCAGAGGCGGCGATGCCAGGCAGCAGGCAAATTGCGGTGTCACGTACCGCGTAATTAGTAATTAGATTTTGAAGCCAACCGTAATTAGAGGCTAACAAGAGCGAGTGTTGAAAAGCCGCTGAATGTGTAAGCGTTTACTGACAACTCTTGGCTGATGTGGTGGCTGTAACGTAAGCAAGCTACTTGCTATGGGAGTTAATGCAATTTACAACTTAATTATTGATTATGTAGGGGGATGGATGGATGACAAAAGTTATTTGTTATGGAGTTACTTTCATATTTTACCAAGTTAGGAACCTTCCCTATATAGTATGCCAGTTATATTATTTGTTCCTGATATATTTATTACAAAACGTAAATATTTTACTAAATTAGGAACTTTCCCTATATACATACTAATCCAGTTATCATTGTTGTTGCCTCTGATATATTTATTACATAGGAAAGAGAGTTCAAGACTGTAACTGTATTTAGTTAGGAACCTTCCCTATATATTACTCGCTTTATTTTTTGTTTCTAATATATTCATCACATAGGGAAAGGTGTTGAAAAATGTTGTTATATTATATAAAGTAACTAACGATTTCTGTATTTTACAAGGTTAGGAACCGCCTTTATAAAACTTTACCAAGTTAGGAACCTTTACCATATGCATATTACACCAGTTATCATATTTTTGGTTCCTGAAATATTTATTATATAGGGAAGGGAGTTGAAAAATGTCCTTATATTTGTCTGTAGCGATTTTTTTATTGAAGAAGGTTAGGAACCTCCTTAATTATCTTATTTTAGTTAATAAAATATAACGTATTTCATAAATATGGATTACACAGGGGAAGGGACTTAAATATAGGCAATATGTGAAAGAAATATGTATAGAAAGTCTTAAGATTTATTTTTACTTTCAAATAAGAGAGTCTTCACTGCAATTTCAAATCAAGTTTACCTTGATTAATAATAAATAATAAATACTGAATTATATATTTCATATCAAGATAGTTTCATTGTTAGTAGAATAAGTGTAGTATTCTTTTTACAAATGGTCGATACATGGCATAGAAATTTATGATATAACTCAGTTAGAAATATCAGCGACTAAATTTAGGTTGTAATAGGACTTTGCATTTTGTTTCGTGTAAATTTTGGCCACTTATAAATTTGGACGCATGTGCAGGATGAAGAAGGCTCCGTCGCGTGGCACAGGAAGTTTGCTTAGGAATTCCCCACCGTCATATGAATCATTGAATAATTGGTTTACATGGGCACTCGATTTCCGCTTTGTTGCTAGGGTGAATTCCTGGCACTTGGTGTCTCGAGTTAGGAGCTGGAATTACAATAAATTGAAGAGATAATTGTGGTTAGGGAAGTCTTTCCAGGATCTAGAAAAAGTGTATTTATAAAGTATGGGAATACTAGAAAATTGTACTCCTTTAATTTAAAATAGTTTCTTGTAATAATTTTTGTTAAATAAATATCTTGGAATACCCACCATTTTCTCCCTAATAATGACCAAACTATCGGATGTAGGGGGAGAATTAAAAGGATCTTTCTTGAAGATATTCTGGTCGCAGCACTTGAGGAGATGGGCTGTAATGATATTCCTTGCCCTGGCCTCGTCTTGGTTTTGAGGAGGAGCACGCAGTCGGGTTGTCCACATGGTGGCCATCATCTTGGAACGCAATTCTAGGCTTTCAATCTGACGCTCTAGATTCTCAATGTCTCGCTTGAAGGCCTCCTCGGACTCGTCCATTTCTTTTGGTTTTGTTGTGGACTCTTGTGGCTTCAGTTCCTTCTGGCTTTGCTGGCGCTCCAGTTGCCTCTGCTGTGCCTTCTCTTGTTCCTTCTTTTGACTTTCTAGTTTCTTTTTGCGTTGCTCCTCCTTCTGGCGTTGCCTTTTCTGCTTCGCAGTCAGTTTGCGCTTGGTCGCTAGATCTTCCTTGTGTTCGGAATCCTCCGACATTCCACGCCTTTCCCTGCGATTAATGAGAATAAGAGTGTCGATAAGTTGCTAAATAAATTAAACAATGTAAAAACTTTACCCCTCATCTAAGTCTGGTTTTTCGGAATTTGTAAAAACTTCTAAATATCCATTATTGTTTTTTTTAGTCATTCTGACGGATGTTCGAAACTACATTGATGAAAATATATTTAAATTTTCCTAGATCAGTGTTTACTTTATTTGGAGACTTTTCAAGAGAGATATCTTTCAAATTGTTACTTGGGGTTAAGATTTTTGCAAATCTCAATACAAATTAAATGCAGTTTTCGCTCTCTTCAGATTTTACGCTCTGCCTGCAATGTACAAGCCAAGTAGATCCAAATTCCTACTTCAGGCTTAGATTTTTGCAAATCTGAATACAAATTTTAATACATTTTCACTCTCTTGAGATCTTACGCTCGATTCCATGATTTGCCTGCAATGTACAAGCAAAGCAAATCCCAATTCCTACTTGATTTTAACATTTTAGCAAATCTCAATACAAATTTAATGCAATTTTCGCTCTCTTCAGATCTCTTGCTCTCTGCTCTACGAACTGCCTGCAATGTACAAGCAAAGCAAAACTTATTTTAACTTATTTGTTTATAAAATAAACTAATACCTTTTAAAACACTCTCTCTTATTCCTCGTTAGATGAAAACACCCGCCATACAGAATGACTTCAGCTACTACAGACGCATCGTCAGTCGGCAGCGTGTGGATTCCACGGAGAACATGCTGGTCAGCACAGAGTTGGCCAACCGTATGTCCCTCTTCTATGCCCATGCCACGCCCATGCTCAAGGTGCTGAGCGAGGCCACATCGAAGTTTGTCAACGATAATGCGGACGATGTCCAGAACACGACGGAAACGTTAGGAACCATGGCCAAGGTCTGCCTTCGAATGCTGGAGAATCCGTGAGTTTATTTTGTAATTGCTTGTTTTACCAAATTCTCTGACTAATATTTTTGTTTTCCAGAAAACTGCTGCAACAGATCGAGCGAGAGGACACGAAAATGCTGGTGCTGCGCGTAATGGTGGGCCTGGTGATCCTCTACGATCATGTCCATCCGGAGGGCGCATTCGTGCGCGGCGCCCATGTGGATGTGAAGGGATGTGTGCGCCTGCTGCAGGCGCAGCCGGCCATCAAGGCGGAGCCGCTGCTCAATGCCCTGCGATATACGACGAAGCACCTAAATGGGGAGAATACGCCGAAGAACATACAGCGCCTGCTGGCGGCATAATGGTGGCGCGAAGAAGGAGGAGAGAATGAGGTCCTTAAAGTTAATTTCTATGTGTATTGCGTATCGATTTAAAATGGTTTTACTTTATTTATGTAATTAGTAGGCTTCTTGTATTATTTGTAAAAATTGTAAGCGAGCGAGTGTGTTGTGCTAGCAGGAGGAACAGGAGGAGGAGGCAGGCAGCCAGCCTGTAGTTTTACGTTTTTACCCCGTGTGCATTTCCAGCATTTTGTTTTGTTTAGACGCCAGTCGCCGCCTCCACGTAAAGTAACGATGTCGTAAGTGGAACGCATATATCAGCAGCAACAATATTTAGTTCATAATCTAGCCCTAATGTTAAGTAATGAAGAAAGGAACCTAAATTAACCTAAACCAACCAATTAGCGCAAAGTTTAAACCGATGTGGAGTTGTATGAGATGGAGATGGAGAGATAAATCCTAAATTTTCACTAAAGCAGAGAGATTATAAATATAAAGCAAAGAAAACATTTTTAAATCAAATCTAGAGTATTTTTTTGTACAACTGAATGTAGAAGAAGGGTGTTAAGGTCTATCTAATGCCTAAATTAAACGAATTGTACGAACTAAAATGCCTAAAACTACACACAAACACACACATACATAATACTGAACCACAAGCAGAAAGCGGATGCATTTATGTATATATATATTTCCACGCCGTCAACTTTGATAAACGTATTTAAAATATAAACAAATCTACAACAAAATAAACTTGAGCTGCGCAATAATAATATTTTTAAGATTTACAAATAGTAATAAAGGATTGAAATAAAAAGGCAAAACTTAACGCATACAATTTGTACCAAAAACAAAAACAAAAGCAAGAAAAAATAATGAGAAAATCACACAAACTAAATAAAGATTTATATATGCGATAAGAGAAGCGAGAAGAAATGGATGATGAGAAAAAAAAACTATATAGAGAATGCTGAATCAAAATAAATATCACGCAAAATCAATCAGATTATTGTTTTGTCTTTATTATGGGGGCTTTAGCTTTAAGGATTATTTTAAAATATTTTATTGAAGATTTTTAGGCTGAAAATGCCCTGAAAAAAAAACAAAATCCACTCAGAAAAGGGAAAGCAAAGCAAAATATCTGCCATTCGCAATGGCATGTGTACGTTTTGTTTTTGTAATACTAATATAGCGTTGCCAGATCCTGACAAAATGTTGATTTTGTTTTTTTTTAAGAGCCATAAAGCGGGAATTAAGAATTTAAAGTATTTTCTCCTGAATTATTCTCATTTACTAAATAAACTTTTTGGGTTTTGAATTACCTTTGTATGCTTTATTAGGTTTTCGCATTACGTGAATGTATTATTTTGTTAAATACACATTAAAGTCACATTAGGTTCCTGCTTGGTTGTTTTTGAGGGCAACGTAAGACCCAATCTCGGAAATCACCAGTTAAAACCACAAATCCCAAGTTAAGTGGAAATAAATCCTTATATTTCCTTTCATATAGGAAACCCGAACCAAACTCTACAGAAATATGAAGTATTCTATAGATGTGCTTTTAAGAAACTAGAAATTAACCTGAAAGTCCATCCAAAATTTAAAATATAAAAACCATCTGGAGTACATTTTTTAATATTGCTTCTTTATTTAAATTTTAAGGCGTTTCTCAAGTTGGAAAAATTTTTTTGTAGGCACGCCTTGTCGCAGAACCCCTCTAACCGCAGCAGCCAGCCTCACCCTTTGGTGGCACCTGCTCATCATTGGCATAGCGAACGCTGCGTACCACATGGCTGTGATGCGAGGCAGGAGGCTTCACATCACCGGGCTTTGGGGCCGCCTGGGCTTGAACTGAAAGAGGGCAAAAAAAAAACTAATTAAAAGGAGCTAGTTCCAAGGGATTATTGTCCCAAATCCTTGCCAGTGGCCATGAAGAAGGCAATGCTCAGGAGGAGAGTGCACAGGGCGAGGAACTTCATGGTTAAAGCTGGCTTGTTGTACAGATTGCTGGGAACTGATGCCTTGGACCTAGCCAGGCGCTCTTTTTATACGGAAATCAGCAGCTAAAACTAAATTTAAAAACACTTGTCGTTGCACAATCCAATCTGTGCAGCAGCCATAAGTTGATTGATATTGAAATGTGTAGCTTGTTGTATTTGGCAGCGATGGGTAACGCCATAACGAAACACTATAAAGCTTAACAATAGGTTTTTCACTTCTCTTTTTCGTTTTCGTTTTTTTTTTTTGTACAATGGGAGCTTCTATAATTAAACAAAGGTGGAAAGCAGGGAAACAAACTGGAAGGGTTTCTTGTTAAAATGTCGTTTTTAAAAACTAGGGTGTCCAAGGGTCAACATAATAAAGTAGGGGTGGGGAGGGCAAGGTGCGGAAAGAAATTAGGAGACTAATTAAGCATTAACTAAATTGATTGTGTCCTGGAAGTGCACGCGTGGCTCATGTGCTGTTATTGTTGCTTTGTCGCGGCTTCAATATCAGCTTCCCCGTGTCATCACAGCTCATATTGAAGTCCCCGAGCACCGTTCGCGTTCGTGACGTGATTATCTGCGGCGCTATCACCAGTTTCTGGATGCCCAGGATGAAGAGGACGACTGGAAGAGAGGAGAAGTTGACGTTACTATGGTTTGTAGATGTTATAGGAATCATATTACTTCTGTTAGTTAAAGTTTAGATATAATAGACTACAAATAAGACTAATCTGTATATTATATTTTTTTTAAAGACTAATAACAGCTAAAAGTTTATTAAATTGTCAAGAAAATATGTTATATATAATTTTCCTTAATAGTCTCCAGTAACCTAATATTTACTTGACTTTACGGACTAATAATAAACTATAAACTTATGTAAAACCAACCAAAACAAGCAATCGTTGTGCTCCTAATCAGTACTTAGCTTTTAAATGGATTTTAAGATAAGGTGACTTTAAAAACTAAAAGAACAGTCATTATTAGGTTTGCAAAAAATTATTTAGACAAGAATCAGTCAATAATATTTACTTTAAAAGTTATGTTCATTTATAAAACTTTTATTCGCTCTAATATTCCTTAGAATGATGATATTTGTCCTATATTTAGGCCCTGTTTCTCTATATCCGGTTAGAGCTCCGGTTAAGATTCCTGCAACTAACTCTTTAGTTTCTCGTTTAGATAAATTTTAACTCTATAATTTCTATTCTAAAAGGTCCAATCGATTTAGATTCCCCACACTTCAAGCAGAATCTCCAACAACAACAAGGTTTCCCCGTAGTGCATAATATAACAAACTTATCCATAAGTCTTACTCAGCGTCAGGGTGGCGACTGTGAAGATGGGATGAATGAACAGGGACTCGGTCAGCGGGACGATGGTGGTGCGCGGATCCCGGAGCCAGTACCACGCACTTATGGCCGTGCACATGGACATGGCAGAGAGGACAACTGCAAGAAGTTCTATTGTTATTACGGGTTGCATTGCTCCTCCCGCCACCGCCTGCCATAGCGGATGAATGTACTTACTGCGCCAGCGGAACGTTGATGGCCGGTACGAGGAAACCACTTCGGTGAGGCGCCGCTCAAAGGCCTTGAGATCTATAAAAGGATATAGGGAGAGAGCAACAACAACAACAACATAAACAATTGCAATTATAGTTGGTAAACATAGTCAGAGTCCGGCGGCAGTCGGTGCGGTGCGGGTTTTCCGGTCCTAGCCGGATGACTTGCCTTCACAAGCGGATGGTTCCATTGCAGCAATTTCCTCTATGCTCGTGGCCGCCTTGATGTTTTTAAATTTGTCCAGCTTATATATTTTTGCGAAATTTCCGAGATTTTGATTGGATTCTCATATTTTTCCTTTTTTCTATGTTTTTGATGATATGCCCCGTTAGCCAGCACTGCGGCAGGTGGCGTTGACCAACACTAGAAGGCACTGGCGTATCTGGCGGGGGTCGCTGGGGGACGTGTGGAATGTGTACTTTTATTTTGTAATTAAACAACTTCTAGTAAGCCTTATATACTGCATTAACGTCGTATAAAATAATATAGATATTTCTATATATCTATATAATTGCTAACTTTTAGATTAATAAAATATTTTCTGCAAAACAGGAATATGATTTCTTGTGACCCCAAAAAACTATGCCCTCCCTACGCCCATGCCGTAAGGTATTCTTGCGCCGGCCGAACGGTCACACTGAGGCTGCTGGTTGCGAAAAAAGGCGGAAAAGTCTGGGAAAATAATACATCGAAGAACTGTTTATTTGGCATAAATACATCATAGTTATAGTGCTTAAAGGCCGTCATGAACACCACAAAAGTGCCGCCCGAGTGGAAGAGGCGTGTCAAATCGGAGTACATCAAGATCAGGCAGCAGAAACGCTACAAGCGGGCGGACGAGATCAAGGAGGCGTGGATAAAGAACTGGTAGGCGCGGGAAAGGGAAGGTGGCGCTGTCTGGAAGCCCGGAAAGTGTCCAACCGTAAAGGAACTTATTTAAAACCCAATTTCCTCCACTCCCACAGGGATGAGCACAATCACAATGTCCAGGACCTTTACTGCGAGTCAAAGGTTTGGCAGGCGAAGCCCTACGATCCGCCCCATGTGGATTGCGTTAAGCGGGCCGAGGTGACCAGCTACAATGGCATACCCAGTGGTCCGCAGCGAATTCCCATCTGCGTAATCAATGCGGTGACACCCATTCCGACCATGTACACCTGGGCGCCCACGCAGCAGAACTTTATGGTCGAGGACGAGACGGTGTTGCACAACATTCCCTACATGGGCGACGAGGTACTTGACAAGGATGGCAAATTCATCGAGGAGCTCATCAAGAACTACGATGGCAAGGTTCATGGCGACAAGGATCCCTCGTTTATGGACGATGCGATTTTTGTGGAGTTGGTACAAGCCTTGATGCGTTCCTACAGCAAGGAACTGGAGGAAGCCACCAGTCCTGGCAGCTCTGTGAAGTCGGAGGCTTTGGATAAGCCCAAAAAAGGCGATGAAGAAGATGAGGAAGTGGACATAGAGACGGAGGAGAAAAAAGATGAGCCCAAGAAAGTGGAGAAAAAGGAGCTGCCCGAGGATGAGCCCGAGAAGAAAGAGAAGGAGGAAGCCCAGACAGGCGAGGCAGCAGGCTCAGATGTGAAGCCACCAGCGGAAGAGGTTAAGGATAAGCTGCCCTTTCCGGCTCCCATTATATTCCAGGCCATCAGTGCCAATTTTCCGGACAAGGGCACAGCGCAGGAGCTGAAGGAGAAGTAAGATCAACAATCAAGATCAAGATCAATTTTACAGTATTCCCTCGATTCCCTTTTCAGATACATTGAGCTCACCGAACACCAAGATCCTGAGCGTCCCCAGGAGTGCACACCCAACATAGATGGCACCAAGGCCGAGAGTGTGTCCAGGGAGAGGACAATGCACTCTTTCCACACTCTCTTCTGCCGGCGATGCTTCAAATACGATTGCTTTCTGCACCGTAAGTTGATTTTAGGGGAACTGAACCTCCTCCAGCTGGGCTTACCTAATGACTTTACGTTTTGTTTTTGCTTTTCTTTTCTTTGTTTTTGGAAAACCCACACATATATTCTTGCAAAAAAAAATATCTTTATACATTCTTATACCCGAAACAAATCGAAATTCGAAAATTGTTGTATTGAATTAATTGCAATTTAGGTCACCATGTGCAGGGTGAGTCGTTGTTGTAGTTGTTGTTTTTCGATAACCACACGCACACACTCTCATGCCGTTAGCCATATGTCCACCCGCCTTAGCCTTCGCATCCTCATCTCGCTGTCTATGAATATAATATATATAAATACTCATCATTTCTGTGGATAATTAATTGGCTATGTTTGTTGTCATGTGTCTAAATTGAACTCTTTTTCGGTGTTGCTCACCCCTCACCCCTCATACCTTGTGGCTTTGCCTGGACCTCATTTCAGTAACTGTCTCTCTCTCCCACTCTCTCTCTCTGCAAAGACGCTAGACTTACTAAGATAAGTAACGACCATACATTTTAATTGCCATACGTAAGCAAAATTTTCTGGTTTTGTATGAAAATTGCGCTCTCCCAAAGTTGGGAGCGCAAAAATCTAAAAATAGAATGTGCTTGGATGTGTGCATACAGATGTAGAATGCGTGAGAATACGTGCACACATATACAGCTGAGCGCTCTCTCTGTCTCCATGGGAACCGTCTTTACTAGGACGTTTCGCTATGTCCTACACGAAAAATGCATATGCAAAAAAATCGTATGGCGCTCGACGTCTTAGTAACTAGCGAGTCTTTGCTCTCTGTGTTTTTCGTGAAGAAGAAGTAACCGATTATTGCCCCCTCATGCTAACCCACAAAAAGCGTTTCATGGACATCAAAAGTCAAGGATTTCCCACTTCGATTGAAGGCCTCTAATCCTGGCTGCTCTCTTTCCACAGGTTTGCAAGGCCATGCGGGTCCCAATCTGCAGAAGCGTCGCTATCCCGAGCTTAAGACTTTTGCCGATCCCTGCTGCAATTCCTGTTATATGCTGATTGTAAGTTGGAAGCTATATCTTCTTGATATTTCGATTAAAATATGTTAATTTGTGCTTTCAGGATGGCATGAAGGAAAAGCTGGCTGCCGACAGCAAGACCCCGCCCATTGATTCCTGCAATGAGGCCAGTTCCGAGGATAGTAATGACAGCAACAGTCAGTTTAGCAACAAGGACTTTAACCACGAAAACAGCAAGGATAATGGACTGACTGTCAACAGTGCAGCTGTGGCTGAAATAAACTCCATAATGGGTGAGTTCTAGCCTAACCCAAGACCTTGTTCCTCCTTAATCAAAGCCTATATCCTCTCCAGCTGGCATGATGAACATCACCAGCACGCAGTGCGTGTGGACTGGCGCCGATCAGGCTCTTTTTCGTGTCTTGCATAAGGTTTACCTGAAGAACTACTGTGCCATAGCGCACAACATGCTCACCAAGACCTGCCGTCAGGTGTATGAGTTTGCCCAGAAGGAGGATGCCGAGTTTAGTTTCGAGGATCTGCGCCAGGACTTTACACCGCCGCGCAAGAAGAAGAAGAAGCAACGCTTGTGGTCACTGCATTGCCGCAAAATACAGCTGAAGAAGGACTCGTCGTCCAATCACGTGTACAACTACACGCCCTGCGATCATGCCGGGCCCTGTGACATGAACTGCTCCTGCATTCAGACACAGAATTTCTGCGAGAAGTTCTGCAATTGCAGCAGCGATTGCCAGAATCGCTTTCCGGGCTGTCGCTGCAAGGCGCAGTGCAACACCAAGCAGTGTCCTTGCTATTTGGCGGTGCGCGAATGCGATCCGGATTTGTGCCAGGCCTGCGGAGCTGATCAGTTTAAGCTGACCAAGATCACGTGCAAGAATGTGTGCGTGCAGCGGGGACTGCGTAAGGAGCTGGATATTTCCTCTATTCTTTGCCAGAAAGAAGTCTAACGTGCATTTTCCCCTTTTCAGACAAGCACCTTTTGATGGCCCCCTCGGACATTGCGGGCTGGGGCATCTTCCTCAAGGAGGGCGCTCAGAAGAACGAGTTCATTTCGGAGTATTGCGGCGAGATTATCTCCCAGGACGAGGCCGATCGACGGGGCAAGGTGTACGACAAGTATATGTGCTCGTTCCTGTTCAATTTGAACAACGATTTCGTGGTGGATGCCACGCGCAAGGGCAACAAGATACGTTTCGCCAATCATTCCATTAATCCCAACTGCTATGCCAAGGTAATGATGGTCACCGGCGACCATCGCATCGGGATCTTTGCCAAGCGGGCCATTCAGCCGGGCGAGGAGCTCTTCTTCGACTACAGATATGGACCCACGGAGCAGCTCAAGTTCGTGGGCATTGAGCGAGAGATGGAGATTGTTTAAAATCGAATCTAATATTATATTTTTTAAATTTTTCATAAAAATAAATACATTTTTTATATTTTTCGAAACATATGCTCTCAAACGGACTTGGCCACATTGGCAATGATGGGTTTGGGGCGCGCCTTGAAGATTAACTTCTTGGTGCAAACGGCCCGGACAGTGTACTCTGTTCTCTGGCGACTCTTGTGCTCCTGGGCAATGGTGTGATCCAGCACGGTTCGCTCGGCGCCAGCAGTGGCATTCAGCAGGCTCACATCCTGCGAGGGAGCCAGGCTGGTGTCCAGCAATCGCTCGCCCTCATTGGTTTTGGACTTTTCCAGCACAGCAAAGGGTTTCTCCAGCTTTTGTTCACGACCCTGCAGGATGTGGTGGCCAATGATGAGGATCTGAGGGGAAGAGTATATAAATTACTTGGTTTCTTATTGTTTTCTTGAGTTAAGACCTACAGGCTGTCCATATTTGTTGTAGTAAAGATCGCCTATAAACTGATCATGCATGTCCTGGTTGGCCCTCACCTCCAAGTCTCCCTGCAGCTCTACGATGGCCCAATCGCCTTTGCCAGCATTTTGACTGGAAAATAAAGGTTATCAAGGGTTAATTTAC
Source organism: Drosophila baimaii (assembly GCA_018874675.1). Lineage (NCBI taxonomy): Eukaryota > Metazoa > Arthropoda > Insecta > Diptera > Drosophilidae > Drosophila > Drosophila baimaii. Next base: position 46,673 of record JAEIIU010055569.1, on the reverse strand, counting down.
TTATTTTAAACGGGTTTTAACCCCAGAAACCGAGTAAAAGTACAGTAAAAATTCAATACAAGTCTCTTAAGAATTTTATTCATGCTTCACAGCGATTTACAAACAAAAAGAAGGAGGTTAAGCTCCTAACCCCTGAACTTCTTGAACAGCGGATGCACACTTCCGATATTCTTGCGGCGATGCTCGTAGTAAATAGCATCATCGCCGCCCGACATGGAGCTCAGGCCGCCAGCTCGCTTGGTGGTGCCACCTGGCCGATAGCCCGGTTCGCCCGGCAGCTTCTCATCCTCACAGTCCAGATCGGAGGCGGAGAGTACAAGCTGCAGCAGCTGACCCTGCTCCTCCTGGGTGCCATACATCAGGTCAGAGTCGGTGTCCATGCCCTTGAGATGGGTAATAACCTTGTAGCTGTAGCCCTGATTGACCAGGAAACGTTGACGCTTGCGGGAATAGCTCATCTCCATGGTGTCCTGCGAGACGAGGGTGTAGAAGAAGGCATTGTACTCCTCGGCAATGGCGCCCTTCTTGGCGCGAAGAATACGACCCAAGCGCTGTGCCTCCTGACGTCGCGAGCCGCCGTGCGAGGAGATTTGGATGAGTACATTGGCCTCTGGCAGATCGAAACTGGTGTCGGCCACTTTGGACACAAAGATGGTGTTGACCTGGAAGGGGAAAGAAGCTTAAAATCTTCCTTAAAGATCAATTTCTAAGAATCTCTTCTCACCTTCGAGTTAAACTTAAAGTTCTGCAGAATCTGGATACGTTCGTTCTGCGAGGTGGGTCCATAGATAAAGGGTTTGTTCATCTTGATGGCATAGTGCTTCAGGGCAAACACATTGTCCGAGAAGACAATGGTCTTGTCACCGCGCTTCTCGTGATATTTGATGAGGAACTGGCAGCTGCGGAACTTGGAGGGATTCATCACATACAGTAGCATTTTCTTGGAGGTTTTGGTGGTCAGATATTCGCGATAGAACTCCGGCGACATGGGACACCACACCTCGGCGCACTGGACGCGCGCAATGTAGCCCTTTTTCTGCAACTCCAACCAATTGGCCTCGTACAGCTTGGGTCCGATGAGGAAGTTCAGATCCGCGATCTTGTCATCCTCACGCAGCAGCGTGGCCGTCAATCCCAGCTTGCAATGGGACTGAACGATGGTCAGGACGCGACGGAACATTTTCGCAGGGATTGTGTGCACCTCATCGAGCACCATGATGCCCCATTCCTGTTCCTGCAGCCAACGCATCGTTTGCTCCGCCTCCCACGAACGCTTCTGGGTGTGTGTGATCATGGAGTAGGTGGTTACCAGAATGCCACAGCCCATGGGCTTGTCCTTGGCCTCGGATGTGAAGCGACAGATCATGCTGTCGTCCGCCGTGGACCACATTTTGAACTGTTGCTTCCACTGCTCCACGGAAACACCGCTGTTGCACAGGACCAAGGCGCGCTTGCGCACCGTGCAGCAGGCGGTGACGCCCACCAGGGACTTGCCGGCACCGCAGGGCAGCACAATGACACCCGAACGAGCGCGGCCGTTGCCAAACATCTTGCGCAGACTCTTCTCCTGGTAAGGACGCAGAACGGCAGCGGGTTTGAGGTCAATATTAATGTCTGGATTGTTGGTATCGTTGCGGAAATCGTACTCCGCCAGCAGTGGATGCTCGATCTCGATGCAGCGCTTCTGTATGACCTCGATCTTCTCCTGGGCCACCTCAAAGGATACCGTTTTCAGATTCGCCTCGTCCTCGTCCTCTTCCTCCTTGTCGATCTTCTCGTAGAAGTCCGTGATATCCTCTGGCACTGCCGGAGGGGCTCCATCGACGCCCGGAGCTCCTGCAGCTGCCGCTGGATCCTCGGCTGGCTTCTCAGCTCCCGCAGCCGCTATCGCTCCAGGCGGTAGCTTGGTGCCGAACTGTGTGATGGCCTTGCCATCCATGGTGCCCTGGATGAAGCCCTCGCCTTCGCTGCGTATGAGGCGACATTTCTGGATGACGGGATCTTTGAGGAGTTTCTGCAGCACCTCCGGATGCGGCGACTCTATGAAGTACTTGTTGTGCTTGAGGACCAGCTTCACCTTGCCATAGGAGACCGTGCACAGTCGGATGAACTCGAGGATGCCCTCGGGAATAGTGGTCTTGCTCAGCCTCTTCAGATACTCCACAATGTCGTGCGTTTGCAGGCCCACCGAGACGGCGGCATACAAGCTGTAAGCGGTGAGCTTGTATTCATGGATGTGCTCCGGCCGGCAGACGGGCTCCGAGATGGCAATCAGGAAGTCATGGGCATGCTTGTACACCGGCGAGAAGGACTCGAGGAAGACGTGACCATTGGGAGCGACCCAGAGCGGGCGGATGCCGTGATCCTGGCGCAGCTGCATCTGTGAGCGGTAATCCTTGGCCCCGTACTCATCCGTATTGATGTGTTCGTCATTGGTCTCGGCATTTTTGGACGCTGCACCCGGGACACCATCCGATTCGGTGGCATCCAGGCTATCGTTGTCCTCCACGAGCTGCGTGAAGGCCTCGTCCTCGGCACGCCGCTTCTTCGCTGCAAATTTCTAGGTAATTACACGGGATTTCTGGGGTTTTCCATAAACCATTTACTCACCGAACTTGTCGGTGCCGCTGCGATCCTTTTTCGACTTTTTTGGCGGCCCCATTTCAAATGGGGAGCAGAAATTTCACAAGAAAACGACACAAAAACAGCGGATTGCCAGAAATTCGCCGACAATGGCGCGGCAGTGTGACCAGGTGGCACTTGTTGGATATTACCGTAATAATTAAGCATAATAAAGCCGATTTCCAGGTGGAAATTAGCACAAAACGTATTTTACTTTTGTTTAAAACGAAGAACATGCAGGCAAATGTTAAATTGCGCTATAAACAAGAAGATATAGCCAGCTGATTCTGCAGCGTAGCATAAAACCAGCATGCCAAGGCAGAAATTGCAGCAGCCCAAAAACGCGCACATCTTTGCCGCGCTTTTCTATTTTCACTTAATCACTTCTTATTTTTAGTCTTTATAGCATTCTAAATCATAGTACTTACGTTTTTACTACAATGGGCATGTTGTGTTTAGGTAAAACGATAAATAAAAGTAAATAAACAAAATTAATAACACACAAGTTGACCAGTGTGACCGCGTTGCGATTGCAGAATTAAACAAACAATGGGCTGCAATGCTGTTACCTTGTCCCCGCTCAGCGGGGACAGTTTGGGAGTCATCGCAAATTCAAAATGTTTTAAAAATGTTGATATTTTCAAAATTAAAAAAAAAAACATGTTATATGCCCCATCCCAAGTGCTTTGCTCTAAAGCTCAGCCCATTTAGCAACCTGCTTATTTTGTTAATTAAATAATGCCCGACAAGAAGAAAAAGAAGCCGCCGCCCAAAAAGAAGGATAACAAATCCTCGAAAAGTAACCAAAATAAAAGTCAAGCTGCAATAGAAAAACTTGCAAAAATATGTCGTATCATTGCTATCTTCGACCTGCTACACGCGCTTTACTTTACAGTACGGGTGATGATCGATCTGGCCATAAAGGTAAGTTAGTATTGGAAAATCCTTAAAATGTAATAAAATTATATTTTAATTTCAAGTTCAGCGGTTTTGGCATGCTGGCGCTGTTTGGTGTCATGTTTTGGGTGGTTGTGGTCATTCTGTTGATTGTGGGCCTCTGGAAGGTGAGTAGATTATTAAATTTCGTATAAAAAATATATCTTTAAAAATATATTTTTAACAGCGACGGCCAAAATTTGTTCGATATTGGCTTATATTTTCTATAGGTGGCTTTATAGCGGATGTATTATTCATGCTTTGGGGCCTGGCGACTTCCATAACTGTGGATTGGGACCGTCTCGGGGAGTTTGTCATCGTCTTCCTGGGCATTTGTGAGTTTCATATTTATTTATTAATTTCACAGTATTTGTAATTATTTTTATTTTAATATCCAGTCATTGAAAGCGCCTGCATTTATCTGATACATCGTTACTATCAGATTATGATTGGAGTGCCGGACAAATTATGCTGTAAGCTTAAGTTTAAGTAAAAGTTAAAGTTTGTAAATATTTCACTTCTGTTTTTATTTTAGGCAATAAGAAGAAAAGCAATAAGAAGTCCAATAAAGATAACAAAAAGTCAAGGAAAAAATAATAAACAAGTTATTTAGATGTTTTCTTTAACCTTGTCTGGTTGGCCTAGCCTTTCTAGTTAAATTAAAAACTTTATACGATTGTTGTATATTATTTGTCAGAGCTCTTCGAAATATATTTATATTTTATAAAAAAAATTATAGAAATGACTTTAAAAGAGGAAGAGGAGAAGATTCCTCCTTGGGATTATCTCCTAATCGCTTGCTATGTAATTGCAACTCTAGAAATGTTTCAGTCACTAATGTTGGCCTTTAATTCCATCTATGAATTGTCTTTGCATGTAAGTAAAATGGAAATAAAATAAAATAAGCCTTATTTAAAGTAATTATAAATATTATTTAGCAAAATACAAATAACATAGTGGCTTACCTAGGCGGTGTTGTTTACGTTCTGACTGTTAAGGCTCTCATTGTGGGTCTTTGGAAGGTAAGTTGGCTGTAAACAATTTAAAGTATATTTATATTATCCTTTCCCTTATAGCGCCTTCCAACTTTCCTCCTATTTTGGTTAATATTTTCTGCCTTTGGCGCTGTCACCAGTATTATTTTACTAATTTGGAATATAATGGCGTCACCCGTGTACGACAAGGATATCTTTAAAGAATGGACAATTGTATTTTTAAGGATTTGTGAGTTTATCTTTAAAATAATACAACTTAGGTATTTAATCCATAATGTTCACAGCTTATGAGTGCATCTGCCTGTTTTTGGTTTATCGATTTTATAGGAAATTATGTCATTATAGTCCCCTGGAAGGTGAAAACTATGATTGCCCCGAAATGGGTAAGAAAAATTAAAGCCATTATGTTTTAGATTTAATAAAATTAATACTATTTTCAGATGCAGAGGCAGCCAATCAGGAAAGTGAATGCGAATGTAAGGACGAAAGGGAAGAAGACGATTGGAAGGAGCCAATATCTTAACTTAAAAAGAATGAAGTCTAGTCATGTTTCCTTTGTTTACGTTGAAATTTCACACATGTCCTTGTCCCTTATGAATTAATAAAGAAAAAAACACAATGAAAATAAGTGCTAGAATTTCAATTTACAGATCAAGTGGGATCTCCTTCCCCCCAAAATAATAATAATAATAATTGACTTACACAGTTTTACTTCTATTTACCGAATGCCTTACGTGTGGAGACAGGATCTAGTCACGTTGCCAGCGGGAGTCCTGAACCGGGACAATCCAATCTCCAGGGCCTGCTGACAAAACAAATGCCATAAATGAACGGCCGACAGATGGTCGCACAAAACTTGTCACATAGTCAGGGATGGAGTTCCATTTTACATTGGTATATGGTTGTTTTTGAGGGGGAATCGAAAGCTATTAGTTTTGAGAACTGGTTAATCATAGGAGAAATCGGAGAAATCAAGCTATTAATCCTAAGGAAATGGCTAACAAGATTACTTAATAATTATTTATTAGAGAAATAAATTAGAGACATATATAATAAAATTGTTGTAAGCTGAAAAATTAAGTAACTCTTATGTTTCTTGTAGGAAAATTATGTACATTTTTTTAAAGGGTTTAAACAGAGTTCCAAATAATGTAAATTTACGTTCCTTTTTATATATTTTTACTGCTCAAATTACTAGATTTTCCTCCTAATATTTCCTAATAATTTCTCCCCCCTTTTAATAGCTTAACGTGAGTCCTTTTAGGACCACTGTGCAGAGCTGCCTGGGACTTTTGGCAATCAAACGGCATTGATTAACAGGCAGAGGCGAAGGCTCTCCTGTGTACCTCTGGCTCCACCATCATCTCTACCCCTGACCCGACCCAAGTACGTGCTTATCATCATTATGGCTTTGATTTACTAGACAACATTGCCAACAGTGCCAGTGCCAGTGTTCAGTGCTCAGTGCTCAGTGCTTTAGTGCCAGTGATGTGATGAACTTTGACCTGGGCAATGTCGGTTAGATATTTAGTGCCCTGCGCCTATTGCATCGCCCTGCTGGACTTTATATCTGCCCTGCTGTTTGCCATTATCTCAGGATTGGTATTCTCCAAGCATGTAGGTAGCAAAACCTTACCATTTAATGGATATTCCATAATAAGAATGAATATTTAACAGGGCAACTGGACGGCTGTGGTGGCGCTGGTCTTCACCGTCTTTTGGATGATCATCATAATTATACTCGCGGCTGGAATCTACAGGCGTAAGCTAAAGTTGGTACGCTTCTGGTTGATATTCACCTGTCTGGGAATCATATTGGATGGCATTATACTGCTATATGGCCTGACCTTGGCCATAGCTTCGAATTGGGATGGTGTGAAGATCACTGTGCTGCCTTTTGTGGGGTTGGGTAAGAGTTCATCTGTTACTTATCCTTTCTTCGGGAATACTTATACAACCTACTCCCTTTTCTAGCTGTGGAAATGACCTTTGTCTATATTATTTACCTTTTTTATCCACATTTGGAAAAAAACTGTTCAGATCCGGCTACACCACCGCCATATCCACCTGAAAAAGAGCATCATTCAAGGTCAAAGGCCGGCTATATAGTGGAAGTCAAAGATGAAGTTAAAAATGAAGTCACAGATGAAGTCCAGGATGAAGTCGAAGACGATAAGAAGCCACTGCAGCGCAAGGAACTCAAGCGAATGGAGAAAAAGGCCAAGGAGCGTATGAAGAGGGACAAGGCGGCCATTAAGGAACTGAAAAAACAAATGCGTAAAAAGTGTTAGATGTCCTTTTTTGAAGTTTACTTATTGTTTTTATATTTTTTAAAATATATATAAATTACATTTCCGTGAGCACTAAAAAGTGCAGCGTCTAGAACAAAGCTCTTAAAGCCTTATCATATTAAGGATGCAAGGACTCGCCTACACACACACACACTCACACGTCCGCACCCCGCCAATGTAAAACACAAAATCCTTTTAAAATAATTTACCCAGAGCAGCTAGCAAAGAAAAAATCAAGACATAGACACTGTTATTTACAAAAAGGCGCCTGGGGAATGCTCTTTAAAATATATTTAATGACTTAACAAATAAAAAATATAAATTAAATAATATATATAAAATCCAAGCCCCCATTATGGTACAGTATTTCTGTCTAAGGATTGAAGCCAGCTCAGTTTCAAGGGATTAGCTGAGGAAGGATGAAAATTATTTTCCCTAGAAGAGGGGTCATGGGAAGGCAGAAAGGAGGCGGCATGGGTAGGAGAAAGGGAAGGGTAAGGAGATGAGGTCGAGGCTTCAGTGGTATGGCAATGACTAGGATCCACGTCCTGAGCTTTGGCCTCCTGGCAGACCTCACAATAGGCCACAGTCACATAGAATCGATGGACAATGTATAGGAAAATGAACTCCACAACTGTGGGATAAGAGAGGTTATTACTAGGTAGCCTTATTCCAAATATAGTATGTTCCCTCACTCAGTCCCAGCACTAGCAGTATTCCATTCCTGACCAAGCCCTGATGGAAGGAGCTCTGACTGAAAATCGCGTACAAAATCAGAAACATTTCCGCCAGGATGCCCAAAAGGGAGAAGATGATCCAGACACGTACGTATCGGGGCTTGCGCTGTAATTAAACGATTGCCGATACCACTCTCTATATATATATGTATGTATATATATATACTTACCCCATGAATGCCAAAGAGGAGCATGGCTATCATTGATAACCAAAAAATGCCAAAGAGTATGGCAAAAATGGTCAGCCAACTTAGCTTTAGATGGAAGAGAGAGGTAACTCGTATTATTTGTATATTATATTATATATCTATGGTTAAGTTACGCGTTGGCAGATTGTCCTGAGGCTGGCAGTTGTGAAGAGCAAGGCTACTATTAAATCAAAGCAGCCTATAGCGTAAGCCCAAAATAGCAGGGAATTAGGTTTGGAACCCATATTTATGGCCAACAACTTTTTGACAAAAGAATGAAAGATAATAAGGTTTGAAACTATATGAAATATTTTAAAAATAATTCAACAAAAAGTGAGATTAAACAGCAAAGTCAAAATATCTAGAAACAAATTGTATAAGCCCAAGAAATCTATACTAATATCTATATTTATATCTATATTTATATATATATTTATATGTATATTTATATCTATACCCATATCTATATTTATATCTATTTTATATATTTTTTCTAAAATTGCATATATACTCTCTCCCCTCGTGAGTGTATCAAAGCGGAAACGGAAACAGCAGCCAAGTCTCGCTGCTGCGGCTGTCGCATCTATTTATGCAGGGAAAAAAATGAGACACACAACCGTACAAGTACACACACTCGCACACACACACACACACACACTGACACATAATGCCATGCTGATGAAATACGTGCGGCGGCAGCATACACACACGCACACCAGCCATTACTCGTCCCTTAAGGACAAGAGAGTGTGTGACGGAGAGAGAGAGAGAGAGCACGTTGGGGGGATTCCCCGTTGACAAATATAATTTACTTTTTTCGCGCTCATTTGCAACTTGGTGGGGCCAAGGAAGTTGGAGCCAAAGCCGACGCCCCGGGGTGCGACAAAAAACCTTTTTAAACATCTCACTTCCAGTTTAAGTTTTTCGCCCAGCATGAATGCAACAGGGAGCTGGAGAAAAATATATAAATATTTACCACAATGGGTCGGAAAATAATACATGTTCGGTAAATATTAGAATATTAAAGGAAAATTGAATTTCCATTGGATATTCTGGGAGGAAATTAATTTAAGCTAAAGGCAAAGAAAGCCAAGTTTGTTTAAATAAAAAGGGGAGAAAGTATACTAATGAATTTTGGCAGAAATTCAGTGGTTTTATTACTGATTTATTCTCTAAATTCGGAGGCTGTTATTAGCTAAAACACAAGAATAAATTGCAGGGAAATATATAAATAAGAAGTACTTAAGATATTATTATTAATATTTACTAAGTAAAAACTATAAATAAATATTATAAATAATTTAAATACAATTCAAGTTGTGCCCTTATTTACTTAGCTAATTTTGTCAGTTAAAAATTATGTATAGATTTTATAAAGAATATAAAAAGAGACATATATAGGTAAGAAGGAAAGGTCAAGATAAATCCAAGATGGTAAGTGCTCTGTTTGCCTTTGGCCTGGCCATTGGCTGGATGGACATCATTAGTGTCCTGTGCTTTGAACTGATAATGTTCTATATGATGCGACGACGTCGCTTGGCGGAAACAACAGACTTGACCACGATAGAGGCGCCGCCTGAAGACAAGAAGCCCAGGAACTCACTGCCCAGTTAATACAAGTTTAATTTTAAATAATAATAATAATAATAATAATAATAACCTCCATAGTTCTCTTGAATCGAAAAAGTATGAGGGAAAGCGGCAATGCTTCCATATTCTGGGGCTACTTGTTGATGCTGAATCTGTGGATTGTGATCACACTGCTCATGATAGCCGGCATCACAATGGTGGGGTTTTCTAACTGGATTTTTAGCGAATTTTCCAGACTTTCCTGTGTATTCCTTTTCAGCAAAAACCGCAACTTATGGTTATTTATTTGAGTTGGTGCTTCTGCGGTTTGGTCTTCGATGTCATCTTGATTCTGTGGTGGATCTTTCAGCTGTTTGTCGGCGACACTATAGTGGCCATGACGCAAATTCTCATCTCTTTGCTGACCTTGGGTAAGAGTTCCTTGATCCTTATGGGGATACATATACTGGCATTATCTTTTCCTTTCAGCTGTCGAATTGGGCTTTGTTTTGGTCATTTATGCCATCTACGTGAACTTGTCTCGTGCGAAGGACGATGCCACCAAGGTGGTACCATATTTTCAATGGTTATTGATTCAATAATGTTTTTATTTCTGTAACTTGTAAGTCTTGTTCTTTTTTTTATGGAATTTTCCTAAAGAAAACTCATTAAGCTGCAAGCATCCAGAGGTCGCAGGACATCGTTCATGCAAAGTCAGACGCCAAAAGCATATTTGTAGCTCTCTGGTATCCACATTTTCCAGCTTCTCCTTGTGTTGTGTTTTATCGAGTGCTTTGTAGTTTTTAATGGTCTGCCGAACGGAAATTGATTCATTTCCGTTTTTTGTTCTCCTCTTCCGCTACTGTCTGCCGCCGCCGCCGCCGCCGCCGCCGCCGTCGTTCTCAGGCGCTTAAGGTCCTGCGAAGGACTGGAAATCAAGTCGAAGCTGTTTTAGTCCTAATTCGGCATCTAATTCTATTTGTTTGGACGGCGAACAAAGTGCGGGATTGTCAGCGACAGTGACGGCAACTGTCACTTGCAACACGATGCCAAAGTGAAAAGCAAAATATTTCTTCTTTATTAAACATTGCTTGGAGTCCGTTTATTTTTTATTTTTATTTCCATTTTTATATCCTACAGGCGTAGGGGTCAGAGGGTATGATGGACGCTTGGCTAGGCTTTGTAACATGGAAAGTAATGTATTTCTGATACCATAGGGACATACTATTATAATAATAACTATGCTTAAAAGAAATTATCAGTATAATATAATAAATATAGTAATAATATAGTCCTCAATATACAAAAGTGATACATAAAAGTGCTGGGGACTTGATATTTATGAAAATTTGACCTAAAAGTATGCAATACACTATTTTAAATGTTATATTTAAAGTAAAGGATAGGTTATCAAAACCCAATAATTGCAAAGACGTTATTTTTTATTGTTTTTAAAGTCCCAGCAATTCCTGTGACATTTCTAATATTTATTATATTATATTTTAAAAATTTTACGCAAATTTCAATTCGATGGAACACTTATGCAGTTCCCAAGAGACATTTAAGTAGCTCCTTGCTATGAAAATTGGTGTGCCGCCCCGAAAATATGCTATGGTTTTTATGAGCTAAGGGCCCCCGGGTGTTTGCCTGGTCGGGACACTTTTCTATAATTTTTTGCTCTGTTTGCTGGTTCTTTGCCATGCGGCAGTGGACGTCCTCCAAGGAGCGACTGGCTGCTCAAATTTATTGTTTGCAAATTGAAATTCTTGTCGACACGCACGAGCAAATCCATTGGGAATGCACAGCACAGCTCAGCAGCAGCAGTAGCAGCAGCAGCAACAGCAACAGCAGCAACAGCAGCAGCAGCGGCAGCAGCTCGTCAGCGTCATAGTCAGCGGCAGCCGAAGCTCTGAGGGATTGGGACAGGAGCAGGACCCCCCCCCCACCCAGCTCCAAACGACATCGACGACGGATTTGATGGCTTTTGCGCTCGGGCAGCTCATCATGGCTTTTTAGTATTTATTAAGACTCTGCTGATGTGCCATGAAACATATTTCGAAAGAATATATATAAACAAATATGTTTGGGAAATGGGCTTTGAGGGGGGCAAAGGAGCCAAGAGCCAAGAGCTGCAATTTCCACAGAACTCAACTCGCACAACGAGCTCTTCAGGATGGAGTGCCCTCGAAACACGTATCTGGATGACGCACTCAAGTCGATACCCCCATCAAGGACCCTCATTTGGTAATCAGGTTAGCCTAAGAATACCAAGAGAGCTATGGCGTAGTACCTCCATTTAGGAACTTTTTTCGTGGCTTCATTAAACTTTTAACTTTCTTAATTTAAGCTCAGAGTTCACTCTCAAATGGGATTGGAAAAATATAGCACTTGTATTGATTATAACGCTGACGATCGCTTAGCTCTCCCTGGAGTGATATATTACAACAAGGTGAGAAGCCAATGGTGGGTTGTGCTCTTCCAAAAATACTGAGAAAAGAGAGAGCTTTCTCAGAGCGAGGTGAGTTCTAAATTCCACTACTTAAGGGCATTTCCCCTGGCCATATGGATTAGTCAACTGGAGAGATGCGGTCTCTGTACATCTTGGTGTTTTTTTGCTGGATGGTTATAGGTGATATTGCAAATATTTCTTATTAAAAGTTTTAATGTGAAGTTTCTTTAAGGCTTAACTGATGCGGCTGAAATGGCGGCTGTGGGTCCGCCCATTGATCTGGGGAGGTTTTCATATGGTGGCCTAAGATTACCCAGGAGAGCTGGGTACCCAGGAAGTCCAGGAGGTTTGGGAGGAGCAGGCGGGAATGGAGGAGCAGGTGGATGGCCAGGAAGGCCTGGTGGTTCGGGGGGATCTGGCGGACTTGGAGGAAACGGAGGTTGTGGCGGATATGGAGGATATGGAGGATCTGGCGGATCTGACGGATATGGAGGATCTGGTGGCAGACCAGGGCAACCAGGAAATCCTGGCCGACCCAGAAGACCAGCAAGGCCAAGAAACTCCCGAAGAAATGGTGGATAAGGAAAATCCTACATTGGTTTTATCGTGTTATAGTCTCAAAACCTTTGTGATCGGTGAACTATAATCCATAAGAGGATATATATATATACTATCTAATTAAATATGTGATAAAAACTCCCCTATACAGGGGTGGTCAAAAGTATTTTCACAAATTACACGTACGTACTCATAAGATTTGTGCAGATACTTTTGACCACCCCTGTATAATCTTTCTTATGAGGTTTTTAATTATTATATTAATCAGTAAACTTCAGTAGAATTTTTTAATAAATATTCAAAATACTTTCACGCCACAAATACTTCTCAGAAAAAATATATTCTTAAGATTAATTGCCCAGCCTGAAAAAAAGGTGAGGTAATAAAGCATTTCCGAGAAATACAACTTCCCACAAAGTGCCGTAAATATTACATTTTTATGATATTTTCCCCTCATACTAACTAATTGATTTTCTTTGCTGCGGCGAATGCCTTAACATTCCACCTGCCGTCTCGATGCCGCGAGCAATTTTAATTAAATTATATAAGAACTCCATCCAACTCCGACGCCAGCTCACCTGGCTCACCTGACTCACTCACCGCTCTCACTCACTCTCACCTGCTGGCATAATCAATGTGTCGGTGTGCTGCTCAACTATTCAATACTCAATGCACTTAATTTTCCGTGGAAAGAGTGCGAAAAAAAGAAAACCCCATCAGAATGGCAAAGTCTACGCAGGAAATTGATTGATTTCCGCCAATGGTGGAAAAACGGTAAGGAAAAAGGAGGAAAAATATGGCCTTTTGTATGGGAATTTAGATTTCTTTTTTTGCCACAATCCAGACGAAGGAGAAAGAGGGGATGGGGGGGATTACGCTTTATAGCCGAGTGGGGTTTTGTGGCAATTAGTTGGGGGTGAGGAATGGGGACCCAGGGGCTGGCTACTATGTATCATTGGAAAGCCCAATGTTTTGCCACACCAAACACCGACACTAAACGCACGTGTTACCGCTTCTCCTCGGTTTGTGTGTGTGTTTGGGGGAGTGCGTGTCCTGCAGGACTTTGAACACAAGTCCTTGTGGCGACAAACATAAACATAGACACAGGCTACGACTACCATAACGCGGCACTCGCTCTCCACTATATATAGTAGTATGTAGCTTTTCAGGGGGGTTTTTGGCACAGTTTTCGGGTGTCCTGTTTGCATATCCTTGCCACTGCCAAAGCACACGTGTGTGTGTGTGTGTGTGTTTAGAAGTTAAAAGCAAAAGCTGTGCTTGTTACATGCTCAATTAAACCCAAAATGACGCCGCTGGAAGCTTAAGTCACGCTTTATATAGTTTTGCATTCAAGTTGCATTTGTCGCCCCAAAGCTGGATCACTATCTACGTACATATTTGGGTTAAAATACAACAGGCGACAAAAAAACAGCTTAAGTCTCTTTTTTATGTACACAATGTGGCACAAGGATTACGTTTTATTTACACAATTTTTTGTATTCATGAAACATATTTATTTTATTTGAAATAAAGACACTTTAAGGGTTATTTTTTGGAATCTGTTTTTAATAACAGAAACCCCTACATATTTTCCTAAAAAATCTTACTTAATTTATTTAATTTAACAAAGAAGAATTCTCTTTTATTTAAGTATTTTTAGTTACTCTTTAATGTATATAAATTATATTTAAAATATAAAGATTAAACTTGGTTTTACATATTGTCTTAATTGTCTTTCCTTTTCAGCAAGATGACAACTTTTTTTAAACTTCCCTTCAACTTTTGTTAAGTTGAAATAGGTTCCCAAAATATAACTCTTAGAAATAATAAATATAAATATTTTTTGTTTTTTAATATGTGAAATTTAACTCTTTCCTTTTAAATAAAAAGTGTAATTTTTTATCTTTATTTCAGGACTTAAAATAGGTCTTCCTTTTTGGACTAAAAGAGTATTTAATGGTTACATTTTCTTTAAGAAAACCCTTGGCTAATTATTCTATAACTTCTTTAGCATACAAAAATACATCTTAGACTGATCATAAGTTCCCCTTTTGTCGCCTGTGCCTGTGCTTCTCATTGTGTCCTGGCTAAAACTGGCATTGCCAAGTGCTCTTCGAAAGAGTCAATTTGTTAAACAAACCCGGCGGTTAGAGCACTCACTGTTGCACGCGGCGTGCATGTTTATTAAACAATTTAAAAATGAGCTGCTGCACTTACGTCGAGTACACTTGTGGCTGTAGGTATGCAGAAATAGGACTCAGGAACCCACTCCGCTCCACCTCCAATCTCCATCTCCACTCGCATGGCATGGCATCGCCTTAAGCAAATTATCGAGAACGCAAAATTGCTTTAGGAGAGAGTTGGTGGTGGCGGCGATGCCGCCATCGCACAAAAGCGGCTGCCAATTAGCGCTGGTCGGATCCTTCCGTACTCTATAATGTGCTTAGTCATGGCAGGACCTTTGGGGTGTCCCGCAGGGATGGGGGGGGGTGCAAATGGGCGGCGCACAGGTGCACACAGAGGTTGCGACAGGACACGTGCCGCACTCACACGTTGACAGTCACACGGTCCGCCAACATTTGTCGCTGAATTAACACTCCAAGTACAATTGGAAAAATAATTTTTTATTTAATTTTGGCAAATATTTTATAAGCTTTGATTGAGTTTAAATATAATTAAGGGTTTTAATATATAAATAATAATTATTAATACATCTTTAAAATTTCTCATTCACTATTTTAATTAGTTTTTTATTTACTTACCCCTATCGATATTTTTCGATATCTCCTATAGGAATTTTCTGTAACTTCCCCTAGGTAAAACTTCATTATAATTTTTTTATTTTAACCTTTTACGATTTTTATTAATTTTCATTCAATTTCCTTAATTTTTCCTTATTTCTCATTCCCTTTTTTGTGACAAAATTATGACCATAAATCGATATATTTCTAAATTTCTTCAAATCGATATTTTTCGATATATCTTTTAAGAACTTTATGTAAACTTTTTCAACACAGAATGTTCATCATATTTCTCCCACATTAACCCAGAGAATGGGCATTGTTATATTTTTTCCAGTGCCTTATAGGTCCTGCAACATTGTTTTCTCGGCTATATAGTGGAAAAGTTGCCCCAAACAGGACATGACACACTCACTCACACTCATAGACACACACACACACATGGGCGCACTTGGAATTGCAAATCAGTCGACTAATGTGTACATAATCAGTCATGTCCCAACATGTGAATTCCATTAGTGATACACGGCCATGCAAACAAACAAGCATTAATCAGGCCAGGACGTGGGTGCGAACGAGAGGCGAGAGGCACCTCTGAAGGGACCAGGATCGGGATCAGGAATAGGAATCAGAGTCAGAGAATCGGGAGCAGAGAGAGAGCAAGGGGCAGTGGGCAGGGCAGAGAGCATGGACTGTAGTCCTGTCAGCCACTCCACTCGCTGTCTATTACAGCTGGCATGGCAGCAGGCCCATCCCAGGCCATTCCGTATGCCAGACATGTCATATTCCATACATTCCATATTCCATATTCCATGCTTATGTTATTTATGCTTATTGTCTCGGGTCACCCACCAGGACGGATGGAAAAATATGGTTTCCCACTCGACTTACAAATTACGGCGGGAGGTGAAGGGGGGAGGAGGCAGGGGGTGGGAGCAGCAGCAGCAGCCGCAACCCACCTTGATTTATCCTCACATTTCAATGGAGGCACTGAGAAATATTTTTATATAAACAAAAGTAATTAACAATAAAGTATGATCTATAATTAAATACAACCTACATATATACATATAGAAAATTATTAAACAATTTCTTTCTAGAAAGTTTGAGCTAGGAATGGACAAAAATGGCGATTTATCGATATCGCATGGAAGTTAGCAGAAAGTTCTATGAAAGTATCGATGTTTTCGATATATCATTTGTTTCTTATGCCTTGTAGTTTGCCTGTATTCATAAATATACCGAAGAAATACTTAATAGTTCGGTCCAACCTATTCTTTTTTATTTATAATATTTATACGCTTAACTTTAAGCCAAAAATAAAAGTTAAATTATGATTTCGATAGAATATCCAAACGATACATCATATCGATATATATAAATATTTCATTAAAGCGATATTTATCGATATCTTAATGGAATTTTACTTTTACTCACCTTTGGCTACCAGAAATCGTAAAATACATTGTAATTAAACCTTTACTTAATCGACTTTTAATTAAATTTATTTTTCAGTGCATGGCAAGGCGACGTTCGCGTAATATACCATTCATTTGGTCGCGTTATACTTCATTAAAGCAGGAACCGGAGGGGGGAGAGTTGGAGTGTCGGAAGGACTTGGAGCAGCGGCGGTTGCCGGGGCAGGACGTTCGTATCCGTATCCGGCGCCTTGGCCGCAAAGTGCAGTCGGCAAAAATTATGCGGCTCGTTTGCTCCGCCTGGAAATGCGAATGCGATGGCGATGGGCGATGGCGATGACGACGGCACTGGAAACGAACGATGGCAAATAGCAAATGCAGTGCCAACTTCAACTGGCCTGGCCATTCGTTTATCCCTTTGTTCTCATTTATTTGCATGTCATTTGCTTCGCCCGGCATCTGGTAATGCCGTCTCGCTTGCTCTGTAGTATGCCTGGCTGGCTCATTTTCTTGTGCTTGTTCTTCTTGTTGGATTTACCCGGTGCTTTTCCCGTCTGCTCTACGGGTCTACGGGTCACGTTTGTCTGCCAGAATGCCAGTTACTTATGGCTGTTATGTGCATTATCAATATGCATTGTAAGGCGCCTCATGCCGCTTTATATTTTGCCAGCGTTTTTCTCCTACTTTCGGAGCGGGGTATCACAAATTGGTTGTCGTCCTGGTTGCAGGACCCAGCCAGACAGAGCAGTATCAGTGGAGTATGGAAAACTGCTCAATTATTTATGGATTTAGTTGTGCTTTTAATGCGCACTTGCAACTACTTTAGGGCTGCAAAAAATCAGTTACAATGTGGAAAATATGGAAAATAAATGGAAATGATTAATGTCAGTTGAGTTTTTGAGAGATTGGTACTAATTAAAAATATATTTTTGCAGCTGCTGCAATATTTACGATTATATTTAACTAAAATTACAATTTTATTATCGAAGAATATGTTAAAAGTCACAAAATTTCAAGCCAAATAATGTTTAAATATTGCTCATACGCAACGTTACCTTCTTACCTGCTAAAAAACATTTATTTTAATACGATATAATACGTATATTTGGTAATTAAATTATCTAAAATTATTCAAGGATTTACTATATATTTTATAAGTATTTATTACGATTTATTTAATATATATATTGCTCATACGCAACGTTGCCTCTTAAAAAGCATTTATTTATAATACAAATATGTAATAAATATTTATTATTATTAAGTGATTTTAATGTATTTATTTATCACATATTTTCTACGAATTTTTGCGTACTCTCTGAATTTTATCTAAAAAGATCTGTTGTTTAGACTCAAGTGCAGTGTAATCCCACTTCGTTTTGAGCTTAAACTTCTTTATTCCTTTACTCGCATTGGATATTTTGCCTCTCTGTTATGCAGTTTTAATAACGAATTGCTTTTTTATGGTTTCCGGCTTATAGAGCACAGCACAGAAATTGGCAAAAGAACGACGAAGTTGCCGTAGAGCGCTGCTGCATCAGCATCGCAGGAAGATTCTTAAATCATGTCTTGTTTTCTTTTTATTTTTTTACTCGTTTTCCTTGTATTTATTTTTAAAGTTGGACCAGTCAGTAGCCAGTAGCCTTAGTTATTTCTTTGTTAATACTGTGTGTGTGTTGTTGGTGTCGCGGAGCTGCTATTATTTTTGCTTGCGCTTTGTTAACCAAGTCAAGACTCCAGCGCCAGCTGCAGCTTCCGTTGTCGCCACAGTTGCCATTGCCGCCGTTGCCATTGCCGCCGCCGACTGCCATTTGTTCGCCGGGCGTAATTAGTGCTCATGGCATAGGGCGCACTTCCCTCTGTTTCATCCCCTTTGGCACTGGCTTTAGACTCTATCCTCACAACTCCTGCCGCAACTACTCCTGTTGTTTTATGTACTGGAAAAATTAAAAGAGAGTTTGTTAAGTTAGTCAGGCCTTAAAGGTGGGTTAAGGGTTTAAAAATGGTACAGATTTATAAATTAAAATATATTTGTTGTTACCTAAAGTAGCCCAGAATTCCCTTAAATATATATAGAATCCAGGCCATATTTTTTCAGTGCACTTCCTTGGCTTTGTAATCACTTTCTGTGTGTGAGCCAAGAACGTTTTGTTCTTCCAAAACCCCCGAAGAAGACTTCACAATTACTTTGGCTTGCAGCTATGTCTTGGCCTTGTCCCGTTGTCGTTTTGAACGTTAACACACTCGTTACCAGGGCAGGCATTGAATTTCCCTTAATTAGGGCCTTGAGCTGGCCAAGATTAGTGATGAATTAGCTGGTTCTGCTACTCCAGCTGATCATTAACTAATCCAACCAAATTGAAGAGCGAGTCGTGACTTCCTTCTGTGAGATTCCATAAATATTAAATAGGGCACAAATCCCGACTGGACTGAATTGCGTATCCTCCACGTACCGGAAGACATATCAACTTTCTCGCCGGCTAATTGCCATTTACAACTTTTTTCCCCTCGTCTTAGTTAGAAACTTTTCAACTGTTCTGCGCGATTCCCATTGTGGCTGCCAATTCAGCGACTCGATTGCTGTTGGCTTTTGTGGCCATTGTTTGAGTTCACACAGTCCGATCATTAATTTCGCAATTAGCAGGCCAACCACCTGCTTCAGCTCCGACTCCTGCTTTTGCTCCTGCTCCTGCTCAAACTCCATCTTCAACTCAATACCCAGCAGCTTTCCCAGGTTCCTTGGCCCAATCCAAGTATGGACAAAAGTCTGGGCATAGCTTTAATTAATTTTACGCAGCAGCCAAAAGTGCACAAGGGAAAAAAATTGGCATAGAATAATTTAGAAATATCTTTGGCACTAGGAAATAATTTATAAAATGTACATGTTAATTGGAGAGTTTAATTTACCTAAAATTTAAATTAATTAATGAATGTTTAGGATCTAATAAAAACAACCAAATAAGATAAATATTGATTGCTACGTTTACATTATTTTTCTGAAAGAAAGAAGGTCCAGAAAATACATTTATATATTTTTTAAAAGAAAACTAATTGAATTTTAATATATTAATATAGTAATACCTTTAAAATTAATAAGCAATTAATATAAAATATTCAATATAAATAAAGTAATATATATTTCAATTATTCTAAATTTTGTAGGCCTTGCAACGCAGTGAAGGAGTCATTTCCGACCCTAAAAAGTATATATATTCTTGATCAGCATCAACAGCCGAGTCGATTTAGCCATGTCCGTCTGTCCGTCCGTCTGTCCGTCTGTCCGCCTGTCCCGTCTGTCCGTTTATACGCAAACTAGTCTCTCAGTTTTGAAGCTTTTTGAATAAAGCTTTGCATTTAGTCTTCTATATACATACTCTCACTGCTATATGTATATGTCGGAAAGGGCCACATCGGACGACTATATCATATAGCTACCGTTGGAACGATATTGATAAAGTGGCTTATTTTCGCTCTTTTTAAAGATATTTGAATTAAACTTTATTTGTGCCTCTATAATATAATAATAGCCGCCTCCTATAAATTTCATTGAAATCGGACCAATATATCATTTAGCTGCCATAGTAAAGATCGGTTTAAATTCATATTTTACATATTTTGCATACATTTTACATTATACATGTTATATTTTATCAAAATCTTGTACAATAAGTAACAAATTATCTGCAAGGGTATATAAAATACGGCTTTTCTTACTTGGTTTGTTATACATATAATATGCTTACTTAAAGTTAATGGTATCTTTAGAGCATGCAAGAGTTGTTATTCCCCATTTTGAAGCACAAATATAATTAGACTAATTATATATTATATTTACCGAGCATTAAGTACTCAATTTTAAATAGGAATGTTATTTGTTTATTTAAAATAGCTTTGGAAAATTAGTTTATGTTTTCCTGTTTGTTTACTTCGTATTGAAAAGCCATCTCCATTTTCCCGTTTCAATTATATAATAAAAGCTTTCGAAGCCAAGCTAATTGTTCTTTCGCTCTTTTGATCCCTCTCTTCGCTCTTAAATTGCATCCTTGCTCTCATTCCGATTCCCCTGCTTTCTCTTTCCAATTACAAATTAAAAGCTTGACTTCGAAAACCAACCTAACTGTTCTTTCGCTCTTTCGATCTCTCTGTCCCTCTCTCTCTCTTTCCAATTCCTTTCTAACTCGTATTCCAATTAGTTCATTCCGCGCTTTACAACTTACCACACGCGTTGACTCCACGGAGTCTACATAAATAAATAAATATTTCAATAAGAAGAAAATAGTGATAGTGAAAGTGAAGATAGTGAAGTGAAGAAAAAAGGAAGTGAAAATTCCTTTAAAGTGTATTTATTTTTTTTATGAACAAGAAAGTTGACCCCAATGGCCCCGCCTTTATATTTTTGTTTTTTTTTTTTGGTGACAATTGCAAAAAGTGCTGTCAAAAGAACGCATTTGATGATCGCTGCAAGGTAAGCAAATTCATTTAAATAATTTAACAAAGTGATAATTAAGACAATGCCAAAAGTGTCTGGGGGAAGGAAATGAAAAGGAAAGGAAGGCAGAGTCAAAGACACTAGAAAAGGGATCGGCAACCAGCCACGCACATTTTTTTAGTGCGTTTGTGTGCAAAGTCGCAGTCGCTGCGCAGTCGCTGCTCGGCCGACTCAACGGCAGAGGCGCAATGCACTCTCTCTCTCTCTCTCTCTCTCTTTGCGATTGAACAGGTTGAATATTTTATATTTATTTTAGGGGGGAGGCGACATGATTATGTTTGATTACTTGGGGGTAGGGGGTTTTTAAACAAAAGTTAACCTTAGTATACCCTTGCAGAGGGTATTATAAATTTGCCATGATGTTTGCAGTGAAGGCGTCTTCCCCGACCCTATAAAATATATACATATATTCTTAATTAGCATCACCAGCCGAGTCGATCTAGCCATGTCCGTCAGTCTGTCTATCTGTCTGTATGTCTGTCTGTCTGCCCGTCTGTCGGTTTATATGCAAACTAGTTTCTAAGTTTTTGAGCTATCGGGCTTAAACTTAGTCTTATATCCTTTGCAAGCACTATATATATGTATGTATGTACATATGTATGTCGGAACGGCCGGAATCAAAGTACTATATCCTATAGCGGCCATACAAACGATCGGGAAAAATTTCAATATTTTTGCTATTTTTCAAGATATTTAAATGAAACTTTATTTATTTATTATGAATATAGGCTAAAAATTTTGAAATCGAACCAATATATCATATAGCTATATATAATAATTATTATATTATATGTATATATTAGATATAATTTGTTTTTAATGTTTTTCAAGCAATGACAAGGTCTGCCGTCGGTATATCGTGGGCAAAAGATTAAGAAAAACATAGAAAATACATAATTATATTTTTGGTAGTGAAACTCTTTAAATTTACATGAAACTCTGGCAAATACGGATATATTTTGCCCTAAAATCTAATTACACAACCTATTGTAAAGATTTTACTTCAGCATACACTCCATACATTCGTTTTTCATTGACATTGAAACGCAGTTGAAGGGGAATTATGAAATAATTAAGTAAATCCTTATTGATTTCAGACGAGTGAGAGAGGGGCGAGTTTCGAAAACAACAAAGGACCAGGAGCGGAGCTGCTCGAAGGCAGATGATTTATTTTTCTATCCAGGATAATTCCCATTCTTTACAAGTTATGAGTTCTGATGATTGGCAGGTAAGCTAGCTTTTCTTACTTGTTCTAAAATATTTTTCAGGTGGTTTAATATGGATTTCTATAGTGTTAAAATTGCTATATTTTGGCCAACAATTTTATGTAAAATACCCAATTTGTAGACTCCATTTTTCCTCAGTGTCCGACTGCCAGCCTTGGTCCTTGCCATTTCTTTTTTTTTTCTCGACAACTTTTAATGCCCGAATTGTCTAAGGAAACCTGTCAAAAGAATCGACAGCTGTTGCCGCCCGACCAAGTGCATTCCATTCTCACTCTCATTTACTTTCCCCTCTGCGTTCGCCTACAACGATTTTTGCTGACTAACTTTTGGTTCCCCGACAGCAGACTGGCAGCAGAAAATCTATCTATGTATATCTATGAAATGTGCAGAATTTAAATTTATGTAGACCCCCAATATTTTATTTATACTTACATACGAGTTGCGGGTGGTGATCCATCTGTGTGCTAGCTGCTAGCTTTGCATTTTGCCTGGCATTTGCTTTTAGTGGCAACAACAACAACGAGGAGGAACTCCATATATGCCAGCTACTATATAGACATATACCTAGATATATCCCGACATCAGGGCGTCGCGTGTTAGTTACGTGAGGCCAAAGCGAAATTTTGTGCTGACGCCGCGTTGTCAACTTTCACTTCACCTGCAGCTGCGGCAACGGATTCCTTCCCACACTCCTTTAACACTTTACACTGGAAGAAATTTAATGAGATTAAAAAAATGTACAATATTTCCTGGAAATTCCTCGCCCCATAGTGGAACGCTCTTTATAAAGGGGGACTTTAATTAAATGACAGAATCATCAGAGTTGCTTGCTTTTATAAGAATATATATATAATTGATGCATATTCATGTCTTTAAGTGTACATGCCTATATACACCCAATTCGCTGTCCTTGTCGGCATCATGCATTAGCAGCAAATAGTCAAATAACGTTGATAACACTCATACGCCATGCGGTCCCTCGTTTTCAACTTTAACGTGAATTATGTGCCTTGGTGAAAAGTTTGGTTTTTTTTTGTCCCCTTTCCTCTCGCTTTGTGTGTGTTCTGTGAAAAAGTTTTTCCTTATTTCGCTGCTTTTTGCCGTTGATGTAATGAAATTTGTTGAATTGTTAGGATCCCCCAAAATGGGGAACCGAGAAAAACCATTAAAGCGTATTCGATGCGTCGATAAAGTTTCGGCTGAAAGAGCATTTCACAGATTGATTGGCATCAGAGTGGGCAAGTCCCCTAACCCTCACTCCGAGGACCTTTCAGCTCCCTCGAAAAAAAAAGGAAACCCCGGCTAATGTTGGCCAAATTTTCGGAGCGTGTGTAAGACAATAAAAGTAATTGAGTGCGTGGCGCGTTGTTACCGAGTTTTTGCCACTGGGTACTTTCTTTTTTTTTTTTCGTTTTTCCTGCCTGCCTGCCTCGGCCTGTTGTTATTGTCAATGTAGTGTAAATTGTGTGTGTGTTTGTGTGTGTGTGTTCCGGGGCGACACTTTGTAAGGCGGGAAAATTGCCAGCGATGGGCGTTTGCAGATTGGCCCTCAGATTGGCCCAAGCCATTACCGTGAGAGACTCCTCCCAGATTCACCAGGAGTCGCTCCCAAGGAGTCGTCCTTTCTGGCTTTCCTGATGTGTCGTCGTCGTCGTTCAGCTTGTCAAATTGCCAGCCAGCCTGGACAATGGAGATGGCGATTACACTGGCTATTTGTTTGGCAGGCCAGAAGAAGAAAGGGACTGTAATTCTGATTATCTTTTTGGGGGAGGGTCAAGTGCGGAATAAAACTTTAATTCCAGGAATTCTAGGTGTAGTTTTACGAAGAAATAGTGAGAGTGGACAAGGAATTCTCTGCTTAAAATTGTATTTTGCTGTATTTTCCTGTATTTTGTGTGGATTTTCCTGTATTTTGCTTTATTCAGTGCTATTCTATTTGCACGCAAATCCTTTGTAAATGCTTCCCAGGATCATTAAACTGCTCACCATTGCGTGCCAAGCGCTTATAAAGGCACACTTGAAAAATCAGTGCTAATTCTGGTCATTAAAAGGGGTTTTACAAAAAGCAGTTTATGAAAGTTATTAAGGGAAATAATTCACACAAAACAGGTATGAGTAAATTATGTTGTTTGAAACTAAAGAAAAGGCTGTAAAGATCATACATTGTTGTGACAATATGAATTTACAAAATTAGTAATATATTTTTATAGCTCATACCAAAATCTGTAAATATTATTACAAATATTTTTATATCTATTTCTTAAATTCAAGCCAACTTTATTATTTTTGCCAAGTGCCCAGCCATCATCCTCTCCACCATTTTCAGTTGTCATTTCCTCTCCTTTTGCGCTATTTATTTTTGCCGCTTCAACAAACAAAACCCACTGCGCACTGCCTGTCCACAATTCATTCATAATTTGCATAACCAAGTAGCGTCCAGAGCCATCAAAGCGGATTGCCACCACCCGCCCCGCCCTGGGCCCATCCAATGTATAAGCCCGAAACCCCTTTCCTTTTTTTTTGGGGGGTGTGCGGGGTAAAATGTGCGCCCGTTTCATAACTTAATTTTAATTGAATTATGTAAATCACATGCTAAAAATTAGCAGGCGCAAACTATTTTTTAACGATGCTTTGTTCGCTTTTAATTAAAAGGCGACTGCAAATTAAATTTAATGAGAGCAGACCGCCCTGCGGCTAAAGTTCTATCCCCCTGGGAGTATTTACATGGCCGGATGGCCTGGCAAAGCTGGCTGGTTGGCTGGCTGGTTGGCTGGCAGGGACGATTTATCATCGTTATTTGGACCAAGATTAGCTCGAGCTGAACCTGGAAGCAGGTTCCACCATCATCTATCTGACCGACTGACTATCTGACCCCCGGTCCAATCTGCACTTGCAAATGATGTTCCTTGTCCCGTGTCCGTGTCCGTGTCCCGGGGCCCTTTTGGAAATTATGCAATAATCTATGGCAATGCATTGGAAACTGTTGCCAATGGCAGCGTTGACCGTAGGAAGTTAGTCAAAAGGAGCCCAACAAGCACAACAACAACAAGAACACGGCAACATCATCGGGAACTACAATGCCAGCAGGAGTAATGCAATTACAGGGGAATGTCCTTTAAGGAAGTCTAATCGCGAATTGAATTAAGTAGAATAAGAGTGGAAATAATTTTGTTTTGTAGCTCAAAGTGTAATTTATTACAGGTAGAAATATATTTACATGTCAGAAAGGTATAATGTGTTATAGCTGAACACGAATCTTAGAAACTGCTTGCTCAATCACGACAGGTTTTTATTTTCCAATATGTTAAAGCTTAAATGTAGCTAACAACCTAATTGTTTTTTGAGCTTAGGGTAAATCCTGTTGTGATGGTGATAAGGAGACTGTGGATTCGTGTTTAGTTAAGATAAACAAACCTTTTTTTCGGCTTTTTTGCTGTTTAAAAAACTCCTTAATGCGCCATAATAAAATACTACCTTAATTGACTCTAATACATTTTCAAAATAAGAAGATTTTGCTTTCTGAAGTCCCACTGTACAACGATAAATGCAGCGACATCCTGCTAAAATCTGCTGCATACGTTACGGCGCGCAACGGTGTGTGTGGGTGTGTGTCAGTGCAGCGTGTGTGCGTTAAGTTGGCCAAGTGTGCAAAGTGTGTGAGGGTGTGTGTGTGTGTGTGTGCGGGTAAGTGTGTCTCCTTTTGCCGTGACAATCCGTTTAAGCGCTTCAGTCACTCGTCCGTGAAGTGGACTGTGCAGCTTATCCCCCACAGAAAGCGCTTTCACAGCCGGACAATGACCCGGGGCTTTTAATTATAAATACGGACCGGCATTTAGCACAAGTAAATGCGGAAAGCATGAAACTATTTTCAATGATTTTAATGCACATTTTAACTTTTAAACGGCATAAATTAAAGCAATAAATTGCCTGCCGGAACAAGGTGTTTATGTAACTAGATTAAGCTTTTTCAAAGCCCAAATTAATAGTCTATAAACTGGTTAGTTTTGTGGCTATAATTACGTTTTTTATCAAACGGAAAACGTTCTGTTTTTAATAATTAACTTTGTCTAGGCCGTTTTTTTGTTTCCAACTTGCGGTCACAATGGATTTCACAATGTGTGGCCTAAACACAAGGCAACTCACACAGGCAATGTATAAATCAATTAAATCTTTTGTATTCAAATAAATTGAATTTTAACCACAAGCATTTGCCAGTGTTAATCGCCTTAATGTGGCAAAAAAAAAACAGAAACAGAAAAAACGAAAAAAAAACGAGAAGTAAAACACATTTTTACGACTTGTTAAACCAATTTCATTTGCATATCCGTATTTATTTCATTTGCAGCAGGCCATTGCCTGGCTTGGAACATTATCATTTAATCATTGCAATGTAGCAATTACATATTGAGGTATTAAATTATCCGAATTGAACTCGAACCCAGAGAACGTTGCTCAATTACTCTTTTTATGCTAATGCCAGCCAGTCAGCCAGTCAGAGCTAGTCAGAGCCTCATTTGCATAAGGATATATATATATACAGAGAGTAGAGGGAGAGCCTCTCCTTATTCAAGTGGAACAGGACGAACATATTTCATTCGATTGCCTGGCATAATTTAAATTACCTCTTGTGTATTGCATTTATATTGATTTGTGTGTGTGAGAGAGAGAGTTCGTTTCTCCTGAAGTTTACTCTACTCTACATTCAACTTTGACCCCTCGAGTGGGTCAGAGAAATTTTAATCCAACATAAATGCTATCGAATGTCCCAGTAAACACACAAAATTTGCATATGGCAAGTGCTTTTGATTAGGCAGCCAGCAAAATGCAGTAAATTTGACTAATTACGCATACGCCATGTGGTCGCTGCACAAAAATCCAATAAACTCTCCTCCTTCCCTCCTCTCACAGCAGTATTAAATGGCGTACATAAAAAAGCATACACACACACACACACACATAAATCAATATATAAATTTTTTACATTTTCTGGAAAAAGCCAATGAAAGGGGGAAAAGGATGAGCGGGATATGGTTCAGTCCATGGCTTCCATGGATTTAACTGAACCACAGGCGAGCGCCACGCATACGGATTTGTCGATAAAAAAAGGAGTTACAACAATGCACATAATGCCGCATAAAATAGGAGGACGACCGAAGGAGGAAGGGTCAAATGGAAATCATGCTTTATTTATGATCCCCAGCGCTCGGGCTCTGGTCTCCGGAAAGATTGACATGACATGACATGCCAATCGTGCGGCGAAATGTCTTTTTTATTTATTGCCAACACATCAAATAAAGCAAAAAAAATAACACAAAAATTAAGTTTATCTTTTTTTTTTTTAACCGAATTTTGTCCCGAAAAAAGTAATTTCAACCCGGCTTTGTCAACTTTCTGCCCCTTGCCCCCCGCTGGCAGCACTCACAAATAATTGCAAGCACTCAAGTAGCGCCTATTGTGATTGGGAGAGGGAGAGTGCAGCGGCAGCGGCAGCGGAGGGGATAGTGAGCGTTTTAAAATAATTTAACAGCATTTGTGAAGCGCATTCAAGTTGACTTCCGCTGCTGACTGGAATGGAATGGCTTTTGGCTTCCTGCTTCTGGTGCTGCTCTTGTTCGTGCTCCCTGCTCCTTGCTCCAGGACGAACGACGACAACGTTTGTGCAATTTGTCATTTGGGCAAATACACAAGGAGACGAATGGTTATGTCCTTTTGCCGAGCGGAAGGCGGCAAAGATGTCCTGAGAAGCTGCTGCTCTTAGCCAAAAAGTGTGAACATTGCACATGTGGGAAGGCCAAGAGGACAAGCCCCGTTGGCAGCTGATGTTGCACTTGTAGAGATTTTCAATGGGGGACTCAGGACCCTGGCAACGGGGTAATTTTGCAGCACATTCATTCCCTAGTCCTGTCGTCGCTTTCAATCATTTATTTTGAGGATTACCAACAAGTTTAAGCTTTAGGAAAATAATCTAAATAAGAAGGAAGAAAATAGAACTTGGTTTTAGATATTATTAGTAAATATATAAGACTGTTAATAATATAAGAAGTGGTTTTCATAGGCCCCAAATTATGGCTTAAAAATCCCATTACTTTATTATTTATTCCCCATTGTTTTTAGGTTAAACTTAAACTCCCCTTAAATAGTAATATAGCCCCCCTAATTCCCTGATTGTCCCCCTAATCCTTGCCATTAGCACTCGGAAAAGCTGTAGGGAAATTTCGGTGAAACCTCTCCGCACTTTTGCACTCAATCTTGCTCATTCTTCCGGAGGCGGAAACTTTTGCCCTGAAACAATCAACATTGTCTGACGAGAAGCCTCAGAAGAAGCGACGAAAAAGCTGCAGCAGCAGCAGTAGAAGAAGAATAAGGTAATTAAGTACAGAAATTTCTCATCTATGGAATGGATGGAAAAT
This sequence comes from Drosophila baimaii, assembly GCA_018874675.1. Taxonomy (NCBI): domain Eukaryota; kingdom Metazoa; phylum Arthropoda; class Insecta; order Diptera; family Drosophilidae; genus Drosophila; species Drosophila baimaii. The sequence continues at coordinate 18,044 of JAEIIU010055569.1, read as the reverse complement.
TTGTGCACAATTTAGCGTTCAATTAAAAGTCACTTCTCCGCGAAACGAGAACGATTTCACCAGGGCCAATGCACAGCGCTTCAAGTGGTCGATGGCAAATTGCACTTGAGTTTATTTTTTACGAAAAACTAATTGCTTTCATTATCGTTTCAATGCAGCAGCAGCAGTAGGAGCAGCAGCAACCCGATCCCGATCATCCTTATTCCCATCCCGGTCCGGGAGTCCTGTTTAAATATTCATCGAGTGGCCGACTGGCTGAGTCTTTTCCTATCCTATTCCTAGTCCCGCCCCCCGCATGCAAACAAGTTTCGGGCCATACAAATTGGCCAGGATGGGAGGCCAGGAAGGGGAGGGGGAGGGGGGGCCTCTCTTTGAATCCTGCGAAATGCCATCCCATCATCCCCAACAACCCCATCTGCGATTGCCAGCGACGATGGCGCTCTACGCTCTACGCTCTACGTGATCTTGCCAATTGAACGGGTTTAAGTTCTGCCATTGATTTTCGTTTGCTTTGTTTTCCGTTGTATTTTGCACTGTGTTCCCTTGGCAAACAGCTCAATTTCATTTTGCCCTCGCTTAGTTTGCCATGAATAAACTAAAGTTACACTTGCCAGGATGCACAGGAAATAAAACTTGATTAATTGTGCATTTTTTAGAAAAGGAAGTATTCATTTAAAGTCGAAAAATTGTTGATAAGTTGTTTAGAAATGTATATTTATTGCTGTCATTATTGGTTTTTGAGCTGGAAGTGGGAGAATATAAATATTTATCGATTTAATATCGATTTTTGCATACTTAGGTATCGAATTTGAATTATTTCCCATCTCTAACATGTCTTTTCTTATGTTGCATTACAATTCTTACCTGATTCCTGTCACAATTTAATATTAACAACGCTGAATACAAATGACGCTCAGTTACAGGAATAATTTCAGATCGATTAATCGATATAAAATCGGTTTTCTAAATACAAAGGTATAGAAAACATTGACTTTTTTCTGGCTCTAGGATGATCTTGCTTGCGTGGCTCTACAATTTGCAACTATTTCTAGTTCAAACTTTGTGGTAACAATGCTAAATATTAATGCAATTCAGCAATCGGTTACTGATCAGGACACTGGCAGTTTTAGAAAGAGTCAAACAGATAATATTTTCCTTGAAAAATTTAGCTGTTAATTTCCAAGCTAATTTCCTAATTAAAAACAAATCCTTTCCACTTGATATTAACCAAAAAAAGGCTTCACAGCAGTATTATACCATTTGTCTATGAAAAATTACAGTGCTCTAGTCGTTTCTTTCGGTGCATAATTTTTGGAAGAGGCAAGGCTGACTCAGCACAACTGTACCTGTACCATAACCATTTTGTAGCTCACCTAAGTGCTTCATAATATTTTAACACGCTTGTCTCTGGAGCTGGCAGTGGCCCTGGCTCTGGTCCTTATTCTCCTCCAGCAGCCAGCATCCCTCCGCCAATTCTTCTCCAGCGTCCTTCCCAGGTGCTTAAGTTTTTCCGAAACTTCTTGGCAACTTTTACGCTGTCTCATAGCTCCATAGCTTCAGCTCTCCAGCTCCCCAGCTCCCGTTCTCTCGTTCCATTGTTTCGCATTTTTCGTTTTTTACGCTTTGTCTTTGGTATTTTAATTAAAAAACTGTCGTTAGTTGCGTTGCAAGTTTAAATTAAACAGGCCAACAACTCTCCGCGGAGCTGCCAATGGCCGCGGCAGCGTCTAAGTTGCGGCCGCTACGGCGAAGCCTTGGCAGCTGCGAAACCGCCTTCGAACTTTGAATATGAGTGCCCGGGCACTCTCTCGCGCTCAGGGAGGCGGTATTTTTGGTTAACCTGTCGTCTTTTAACGCTTGACTTCTTTGGGAAATTCCACAGGCTTTTTAAACTAATTTATTTCCCTCGAGTATTCGATTATTAAAGGCTTTTGTCAAAAGGGGTTTATTTCTTTAAAATATATGAATTTATTAGTACTTTTTCAGGAATATATTTTGTGTATTTATGGTCCTTCTTTCTCAAACTTGTATGTCTTTCAAAATTCAGGTTTTCCCTTTCTGGCAAGGCGGGAAAATCAGTTAATCTAATACGGATAATATTTGTCTAAGGAAATCCTTGGCCAAAAGTTCAAATCAGAAACTTTATCGACTTGCCTGGGGCAGTGATTCAGGGCCAAGTAGACCATCTTGGCACTCAGGGACTTCGGTGACTCCTGCGACTTCGGCGACTCCTGTGACTCCTGCCACTCCTGCGCCTCTCCTGCCACTCCTTGATTAACTCCCCTCGTCTCGATGTCTGACTTAATGGCCACTAATTATGGAAAGTATTGCTAATCACTGAGCCCGAATCGCTTTATTAATCGGATTATGCGCTGAACACACACACTCATACACACACAGAAATCGAAATACGGCGGCGTGCTTGATTAGCCATCAGAGGACTAATTTGCACATTGATGGCGTCTTTTATTGAGGCCTCGGCATTGGCAACGGCAACGGCTTCGGCTGGCCAAGGCGAGCATGTTGATTGGCATAATTAGAGCCAAGTTAGTGTGCTCGTACGTGGTGTGTGAGCCGAGTGTGTGCATGCATGTGTGTGTGTGTGTATGTGCTGGTTGGTCTATAACTCTATTTCATTAGTTGTGCAGCCGGTGCCATCCCAGGCTACTCTATGCTAGTCCTTGGAATCTGAAATCTGCCAGCCTGGGATCTGCATTATTTCTGTGGAAACACCACTGGCAGGCAGGCAGGGCCAGGACCACAAGCGGAGCTTAACTAAGGACCACAGGGATAATAACAAGGCGGCCAAGAGACACCGAAGGCTACAGTGCTCTTAGAAAATTATTAATATTTATTTAAATATTATTTAAAGTGGACTTGGGGTTAGTTTTTTATGTAATATATAATATTTCTTGTATAAAAATAGACAAATGCTTTAGGAATATTATTTAAACATAAGAAAATAGGTAGGATATTTACTTAGAATGTGGTAATTTTTCTAGTAAATATATTACCCTAATTAAAATACACCAAAGACCCTCCTGTAGAGTGTATAAACCAAAAGAGGAACCTAATGAAAACATGGTAATAAAAGATAAGCTCCTCCATGTGCCTGCTGCATGCGTGTTCACTCTCTCTCTCGAACCAGACCCCGACTCGACTCCATTGTACTGGCTCCGCTCATATCCTTTGGCTGTGAGATAAGGAGCTACAGACTCGTCGACGCATTTAAGTAAAGTGCCAGCGCAAATTGTATCGAGCTCTATCTCCATCTCCAGCTTCAGCTTCTCCCGAGCTTCTTGCATAAATGAGACACGCATATTAACTGAATTTCAGTTCGAAACTAAACTCATTAAACGAGGCTGATGCTGCTGCTGCTGCTGGCGCGTCAAGAGGAAGGAGTAAGGGGAAATCCCCTTTGGGATTGGGTTCGGATGAATTGCGATGCCAAGGGGGAGAAGCTCGTTGTGTTGTACGCGATTGTAATCACACCTGCCGCTATAAATTTGCTAGCGGGGATTTGCATGGCCAACAATTAAATGAATGGAAAACTTCGCTTTAGCTGGATAGAGAAGAGTGGCAGAGCTCTTGTTTCTATTTCTGTTGCTATAGGATTTTAGTTTCGCCAGGGAGATACCAACATACATACATACGTAACGAGGTTTACACGAAGGTGGTTTCAGCGGGAATAGGTTTCATATAGAAGAATTGGGTTAAAAGAAATCCTCTAGAGAATTTAGAGAGCTGTCAAATATTTGTCTCCTTAAAGTTAAGCTACAAACACTATCCTTAATAGATTTTTTATGAACTTGTAGTCATTTCTGCTTTTAGTTTTTATGACTTGAACACCCAAAAGATTTTCCTTATTTTTGTTATATTTTTTCCTATAAAAATTATTGGCTTTTCCTGCTTAAAAAACAGCAGCGTATAAACAGCGTGTTAGCGAATGGAGAAAATGGAAACTTGCCTGCAGGAATTTGACTGATTAGCCAGTTTTTGGAATGGCGTTGCTGCAAATGGAGCACGTGACTCCCAAAGAGAGAGAGAGAGAGGAGCGGTGGAGTGTAGCTAGTGAAGTCCCGAGCATAGCTTGGGGGAATCCCCAATGCTGATGCTGATGCCACTGATGCCGCCACTGCGCTTCCATTGGCAGCTCTGTGCATGGCAAGTGCACGTTTTGTAACGAATTGAAAACATTGTCGTCCCTGGTAATGCCACTACCATCATCCTCCACTCCAGAGCCTCTCCTCTCCACTCTCCCCTCTCCCCCTCTTTCACTTTACTCCACTCATTCAGTCATTCATTCATTCATTCATTTGCTGCAACATTGTTGTGAAGCAGCCAACAATGATGTCGTCTAATGAATGCGGCAACAGTTCTCGACAGCAGCCGAAATTCGAAATGACTTTTTATCGCTTTTAAGGGACCTCCAATCCTAAAGGGGGTAAAAAAATAGGACGAGGGGCGGCTATGTCCCTTGGCAGACGCCCATCAAAAGCCTTAAACAAACATTGAGTGCATCAAATGGCATTTTCGATGACAATTTCTTTCAATTAAATTGACATTTCGCCATTTGCGCTTGACTGAGAAGCAAGAACTGGCAGTTGCACTTGGAGAATATATATTTTTGAGGGAATTTAGATAACGAAAATCGTAATATATATTAGAATAATATGTAAATTATACAAAAAACAATAATAAATAAATAGAAATAAGACTTAAGAGGTCAGAAAATGGTTTATTAGAAGAATATGAATAAAAACTTAAACAAAATAGAGGCGTAGCTTTAGTTAAAGTCTAAACTTTGGTCACAGAATGTAATCAGTTTAAATTAGAGGTATACTTGTAAATAATTATTATATAGTTATCTGTTTTCAACAGCTAAGAACTAACTTAAAATATTAAAAATACTTTAAACACACTAGCTAATAATAATAATCTTGGATTTCTACAGATGATCCTGGATATTAATCCCTGTAAAACTCCCCATCCCTTTTCCCATGTGTAACTGCACTTGGGTTGTAATAAACTATCCTGGGTATTAAATACAAAAATGAATATCTAGCATGGCCCAAAGGGACTCTCCCTCTGTTGATTGCACTGCCATCACTGCAGTAGTGAAGCCAATCCAATTCAAATTTCAGACTTGGCTAAGTAGCAGCGAAAAACTGAAGCGAAAAGTTCAAACAAATGTGCGGCGGCGACGGCGGAACTGAGGCAACGAGGCGGGGTTGGGGTGGCTCCTAATGGGAGATGGAGATGGGTAAGCCCCCAAGCCAGGCATCAAGTTTTGTTGATTTTGGTCCTGCGACTTTTACTCCCCCAGCTCCTCCTCCTTCTCCTCCTCCTTGTCGCAATCCTTTTTGGCCCTCCCACCACTGCATTCCGCTTTTTGTTAATTTAGCATAAGTGACGAGTGAGTGACTCTTGGCAAATGCCTTTGGCCAAGAGCGTGAAGATTGATTAGAGCGTGAAAATTGTTGGCATTTCGCGGGCGGCTTCCAATTTTATCATTTTGGAAAAAGCGGAAAAGCAGCTGAGCCAACAATTGATGACTGTCAATGGTACATAATTAATTAACATTTAATTCGGAAAGTGCATTGCATAATTTATAGACTTGCGCGCGATAAATATCAGGGCTATCGGGGAAAAAAGTACAAATAAATTTTAATACATTAAATATAAATATTTAATAATTATGCTTGCTGCATGCGACAGTTGCAAATGAGTCGCTTTATCCCATTTTTATGTTTTTATTTTCCCCATTTTGGCCTACACTGATTGAAAAATGCTATAGACTGGCACATAAAATCATGCATAATTCCAAATATAATTTTAAATAAAAGAGAGGAGTATGTTTTTGTAAGAGCCGTGACTTTGTTAATATTTAATTGGTAGTAAATAGCAATGATATATTGATAGAGGTTATGATATATCGATTTATTTAATTGCTAGAAAGTAAGTTATTTCATTTATTTATTTTTTTATTTAATTACAATTACAGGAAAATCAATCAAATACAATTATGTAAAGACGGCAAGAGTTTCATTCAGCCCAAGAATGGATTTAATAAGTAGTTTTCTGTATATAAGTAAATATTTTGGGGTTACTATGCATTTACTCTTAGAGTTTGTTTTATATAACTCACTCACCTTCCTAAAAATACAAAAAATATCAAATTAATATTAAAAAAGATACATAAATAATTAATAAATAATTTCTTGAAGATAAGCAAAGAAGTTTAGAAGCTTTCGAGCTCGGAAAACGTGGTTAATCCCACACAAAACTACCTCAAATTGTATTCTGCAAACAAACACTTGTTTATGAAAGTCTGATAATAATTTCAAATTTAATTATTTACCATTAAGAAAGCTCTTGCGAATTATCAGCCACATAAAGCCGCATGCACTCACCATAATAATAAATAACTGAAACCTCCATTAATGCAGAATCCGAATCACCTTTGAATTCATTAGTTTTCCCATTGAAAAGTCGGAGGTTGTTCGAGTGGGAGGCAGCTATCTCGCTTTGCACTTAATGCTGGCTAATGGCCCAACAACCTGACAACCATGAGACATCACCAACAGAGCCCGGCAGCAGCAGGAAGGATACCGGGAGCATCGGCAAAGAGGCATCAATCATACGCCACGTAAACCGCAAGCCGAAAGCCGCCAGTCGAAAGCCATTTTAAGCTGCATATTTATGGCTAAGCAGGGAGCGGGAGGCTGCTGCAGCTGGCGAGGATTGGGAATGGGAAACGGGAACGGGAAAAGGGGCATTGAGAAACATGCAAAAACGTTGCAGCTGCGTGTGCGGCGGACGATAAGCGAGAGAGCCGAGTGGTAAAGTAGAGCTGGAGCTGGCGCTGGCCGGGATTCAGTTTCCCTGGGGATTCACAGCAGCAGCCAGCAGCATCCAACGAGATATGCATGTTAAGTTGCGCCCGGCAAAGTTATGCCCCCCGATCCGGGACGCTACGCGGGCTCCCTATCCTGTAACTGTAACTGCGGTTAAGTCAACAAATTAAAACTTTTTCCTCCACTACAGCTGAGAGGGGGGAAATGAGGTGGGAGGCAGGAGGCAAAGGCAGAAGGAGGCGGAGGCAGGAGTAGGAGGCAGAGACGACGGCCCAAACTTATGCACGAGTTATGCGCCAAGGAATAAAATACTATTTAATTAAACTTTTGCACGTGGCCGCTTGCCACCACCCACGTTTGTGTTTGTGCCTCAAAAATATAATAATTTTAATTCAATTTACACGCAGTAAGTGCGGGCAAACACACAGATAGAGACACTGGCAACCCAGAGCCCTAGCGACTGGGGAGAGTTATTCATTTAAAACTAATTTGGACATGGCAGATTTCCGGGGTTCTGGCCACGTGATTTTCGGGGCATAAATAACCGTGTGCCTGTGTGCCGCTGTGCGTCTGCGGCCAGAGCATGTTGCTCATTTGTTCCAAAGGAGGGGGATGGGGTGGCGCTGAAAAAAGGGGTTTTCGGTTATATAAATTGCTTGTGAAATTGAATCTTTATGGTTCAGCTGGAATATTTTGGCAGATAGTCTATAAATTATGGCCACAAAGGGCATACACACACACACGCCAAAAGTTGTTTGGGATATTTCTCCCCTCTTATTTTTATATATATTATTTTTCTGCTATTTTTTTTGTCCACCCCAGACTGCTCGTCCTGGGAAATGGCTCGCATATGTTGGCACTGCTTTTGTCTGCTACTGCTGCTGCCGTTGTTGTTGTTGTAAATGATTATCTTGGGTTGTCTGGCGGCTCATTGCGTTAAAGTGGCACATTTTGTGGCCTGGCAAATGGCTAGAACATTTCGAAATAGTTTCTAAATTAGTTTGCAAATGTTTTTCGACGTCTGTGTGTGAGCGATGCTTTAAATTTAGTCCCCCCCCCACACAGTCACATGTGGCGTATGCGTAATGTGTTTGGCTGAAGGGTTTACGTTTTTACCCTTCAAGCGACTGACTGTTCAAGGGTCTCCACTTCAATTTATCTGCCACCTATCGAAGGCTATATCCTGGGCCTGTGGCAATAGCTATCCACTTTAAGCATTTACAATTTGCACATTTTTCACGCTGCGCACCCTGGCGTATACGCAATATGCTAATCAGGCTTTCATAGCATACTTTGCAGCTCATTTGCATAGTACTCACCACCCGCACACACGCACACACAGGCATGAAGAGTTGCCCTGTCAGTTGGCACATTAAAAAAAAAAAAAAAAAACATACATTTTTTACATTCCATGAATTGCCACCGCTATATATACATACATATATGATTGATCGGGCCTGCATTCTACCTCATCATCCATTTGGCCTGGGCCGCTTGCTCCTTTTGGGTTAATTCCCCAAGAGCCGGGAGACGAGACCGAGTCCGAGACCGACTTTCCATTTAGTTACTTGGTTACATCCTGCAATATTCATGCCAAAGTCCTGAGTAAAGTCAAATCGAGCCTTGGGCCGAGCCTCACTCGGTACGTTCCTACGTTTCGTTCGCTCGTTTACAGCTGTAAGTGTTGTAATAAGTGAAGTGTATTTATCCAACAACAAGCTGCTGCAGAACCGGTAACCAGGGGGTAGACGGACGGCGTAGTCCTTAAAAACCTTCCCTGCTCCAGTTTTGTACAGCGCTCCTCGCCTTGGTTACCGCCCGGGTGCAAAACTTTACGAAACGTTGGGAAAATTGTTTGCGGCCATAAAATTGTGTGCAACCGAAGCTACAGGGTCCGAAAAAAGCCCCCAGGCTGAAGTTGTAATTGGGAATGAGCTCGAACAGACACCGGAGCGAGCCCATCTCCTCCTCCTCCTCCTCCTCTCTCCTCTCTCTCAAATGCCTTTGGGCATTTTGTTAGCTCTTTTCGGGCTCACTCTCCAGCTGCTGCTGCTGCTGCTACACTGTAAATATTGATATAAAATTGATTTGGTCTTTAGTCCCTGAAATCTTTAAACAACAATTAATGTTTATATGTTGAGGCAATGGCAGCTTATAGAATCATTTGCATTTTTGGTCAGAAATATCTGTAAGTTTGCAGATTGCAGTGGGAAAATATTGGTGACACAGAGGCCTTAAAACCCAATAACTTCTTTTTGTTTTGACGTCTAATATTATAGGCTTTTTGGAGATTTGAAATGAAATATAAATGGGGTTGGTATAATTAGTAAGTCTTCTTTAGGAATCAAAAGAAAACTAGTTGGTTTAATTACTGATTAAGGATTGCTGCCTCCCTAATTAAACTTAAATCCATTGGTATTTATTAGCAATGAATATTAATATATCTTTTACATATTTATGTTCCGTTCTGGGTTATAAGTAAAGTAAACCTTAAGGGCAAGGAAGGTTGCTTTAATTTCTTCTAAAAACTTTAATAAAACAAATAAATCACATAAAATGTAAAGAAAATAAATGAAACCATTATAAAAACCCTTGAATATATTTCTTTAAATATTCTTCCCCTTGTTTAATATGTAGTTTCCAATTGAAATACATTTTATTAGCCAGAGGTACTCCACTTTAACAGAGATAAAATGCTCACGCAAGTGGCAATTGGAATTCACAAGGTCGTATTCCGGAATTCCTTATGTAAATAGGCGTTAGACTTGGAGTTCGATCCGCAAGCGGAACTTTGCTGAAGAGACTATTGGTTGAGGTCGAAACAGCTGTCCGAAGATGTCTCGCCTACAAAGATCTGTGTGCCTGATCTGACATATAATATAGGGGTGTCTATAAAGAATTAGACCGAACTAAAGACCTCGATTCAGCTAAACACTTAATTTACAAAATTAAAGGTCGTTAAATTCAATAGCCATTAGATATAAAATCCTTTAAATATATTTATTTCAATATTCTTTAACTTTCTTTAACAGATTTCTAATTTAAATAAATTACTTCACCCACAATCCCTCCCCTTTTTCACAGTGAAGACAGGGAGAGCTCATCTCTGTGGGCTATCAAGTTATTAAGTTTATGTAATTGTTGTTCCTCTCCCAGCATTTGATTTGGAATGGCTTATGGCAGCTTACGGAGGGCGTTATCTTCCGATAACTTGTCCCCAGGCCGTACCACGCCTGTCAAGTTCTCAGTTTTTTCTTTTTTTTGGTTTGGTTTTGTTTCAGTTTGCAGTTTCCCCTTCCGTTTCCGGTGCCGTCGGCCCGTCTCATTGTCACAAGTCTGAAAGTCTCAAGTTCAAAGCGAGTGCGAAGTGCCAAGTGTGGGCTCTAATCAGACTCAGCTGTGCAGTGCAGTGCAAAATCAAGTGTCAATGTGTTGACTCCTTGTTATTTGTAATTCAGCCGAGCACAAATAGAGAGATGAACGTAGCCCGGCTGGCGGAGTGATGAACGGCAGTCATTTCTGTATTCCCATTCGTATTTTCTATTTGGAAAATCCCAACCTCACCCCGCATGGAACTGCTAAGCAATTTGCTGGCATTCCTTTGGCTTTGTCGATGCGCCTTGTCGGCAGTTGATTAATGATGACAAAAGTGGGGAGCAGCTCCGTGAAAAGCAGAGCGGAACGGAATGGAACGGTTCTGGGCTGGGGCTGGGCTGGGCTGGGCAAAAGCTTAATCAACAGATGCGACAGATGAGGAGTTCTCCGACAGCGTCCCATGTCAACCCCAATACCGGGGGCCGCCTCACCTCCGCCGCACCTCATCAGCGTTTGTCCTTGTTTCGTGGGGTCGTCCGGGCATAAGGTGGGCGTGGCGCTCGGTTACTTTGATGTTGCCTCACGTAACCACGCCCCCCCTGGGTCCCGTACAGTCCCGTAGTACCCTCCCCCGGGGGCATAAACATAAAAATTGCAGAGGAACAAGCTTTAAATTGGCGAGGACATAGCGTAACCTATTTCCCAGGACAAAAAGGAGGCAATAGCTAATAAAAATTGTACCAGTTAACTTGGAATGGTCATTGTTTTCGATTCGAATCGATTACCCAAAAAGGGACTGGCCATAAATCCTGATACCGGGAACCATGAATCACTGGGGGAAAGGGAACCTCTACCCCTTTCTTTCCCTCTCTCTTCCTATCTCTGCTGGCATAAATGTCACAAAATTTGATCGAAATGCCAATCAATTTGAGGATCTGCTGCCGATGCTGAGGCTGCTGCAGCTTCCCAGCCCGAAAATATCTCTTTCGCATTTCGCGTATTTAATTTCGTTTTATGGCATTTTATGGCGGCGGAGGGGCATAAGTCAAAAGCGGCCATAAAAAGCGTCTTGCCAGGGCATGCGCTTATATTACGCATACGCCGTGTTGAACACGCAATAAAAATACCAATTGCAGTGTGTGTGTGAGAGAGAGAGAGGTTGGAGGCGTGCGGGGGCGTGGCCATTGCCATTGTTTCGTAATGTGGCTGCATGCAAAATTTATTGTTGATTTTATTTTCACCGTCGTCCTTTTTACACAACACATTTCCCGCTTCCTTTTTGTGCATTTTTATGGGCATAAATTTACAAGCAGCTACCGGGTTCGGTTCGGGCCTGGAGTTCGTGTGGGTCCTTTTGGCACTTGGCAACTCGGAGGCGGAGGCAGAGGCGGAGGCAGTAGTAGCCAGCAAAGGCAGCGGCTGTGGGCAAAGCGATGCCGACGCCCAGGTGCGTTATTGTGTCAGCCTTGACCGACAGTCGACGGTCGTTGGTAGTTGGCCAAGGGGGAGAGAGAAGAAGTGAGGGATGGCGGGGAAATCTGTAGCAGGCATAAATTCAACTGCAAAGCCACCAGCTGGTAGCCCGGGACACTTCCAAGTTGAAAAGTTAAATATACACAAGGCGTTTATAAGAGAGAGCACTGCGGGAAAAGTAAAAAAGAGCCAGGAAAAGTTAAATAACTTTTTAATTTTAAATATATTTCAAGAAAATAACATAATTTATGTACAGAAATATTTAAAAACACCTTTATTTAACTATTATTTAATGGATTTATTTATATATTTTCCTCTTTCTCCAAGTAAACCTACTTCATTATTCACTTACCCCTTTTTGGAGAGCTTTTAAATTGATTTTTTTTTTGCCCCAAACTCCAAGGCCTAATCCATTTTAGGTGCTCTTTCTTTTTTTTCTATTTTTCTGACAGTGCTCTTGTTTGATTACATGTATTTGCGCCTGGCTAATCCGACGAGTAAGGACCTCAAGATACTTGTCTTTTTGGCAGCAACTCCAACTCCGACGCGACTCCAACTCAACTCGGGGCTTGGGGATTGGGGTTTGCGTGCAGGACATCCATTAGACGAGGACAACGGCAACGAGGACAACGTGGCAGGGAGCAGGCCGCGGATTCCCCGGGCACGTGGCAGTCAGAGTATATGTACTCACATATCCTTGTTGCCTTGCCTTGGAAACGAGCGTGAAAGTATTTTCAGCATTTTTTGGCGTAGCGCTGAAACGGCCAATTAATATTCCCCTTCCTTCAGGCACTTCTTTTTTTCGCCCCTTACCTGGTTTTTCGCTCTCACCCTCCTTCTTTTTTTTTGGTTCCTCCTTGCTGTTTTGAGGCCTATTGATTTTTTGTTACCTTTGCAAACTTGTTGAGGCTTGAGCGGTGGGCACACGCCCAACAATTAAGCCATTTTGTTCGCGAACACTCGGGGGTTTCCCTTTAAGGGGGAGGGCTGGAAAATGGGTGGGTAGTGTATGGCTATGTGGCTTCGTGTGTGTGTTGTCCAACTGCAATTGATATCGCCTCATTGCATTCGCTTTCGTGTAATTGCAATGCATAATTCGGCTTGGTTCGGCGGTTCAGCGGTTCGGCGTCAGGTGGAGCGTTATAATGCGCTTATGTCCTGCGTCATGTCAGGGAAATCGGAGGCAGCCAACTAATATAATTAGGCAGATAGATAACGCGTCCAGCCAAATCAAATGCAGTTAGAGTCGTGTAGTCACAAGGCCATCCATTGGGCTTTGTCCATTGTCCCTTGACTAAGCGAAAAGATAAACGCCTGAGTGATGACTTGTGTTTGCATTCGATTCCGGGTGTAAGCCTTAAACTTGAAGTGCCTTTTAACTGAGATTAAATTTATGCTAAGGAATTAGAGGAACAACTTTAAGCTATATTTTTAAATAGGATTAATTGTGTATTCCCATTATATTTTATTTATCTTTATTATAAAATAAAGATCACTAGATATTTTAAGCAAAGTTCCGCTTACCGAACAGACTTCAAACTTAAGGCCTATTTAAACGAGCGTGTCCCGGAATTCAAAGCCAAAGGAGGGAATAATAACTGATAATTACCCCATTATTCAGTGCCCAGTTATGCCAGCCCAAGCTAAAAATGTTTAAAAATATTGATTTACATTTTTATTCTCATTTCTTATGCCCTATAATAATAATTAAAAACTATTAAACTAAATGCTCCTATAAATGCCAAGATGCCTGGCTAGTTATTTAGTATTCTAAGCCACTTGTTGAATGGCTCCTTGGTCGCCTTTGTCATTTACCAAGCCAAGCTGGGGATGGGAGCCAGGAAAAGGCACTCTGCTGTCACAAAGTGTTCGCACAATTATTTTAAATGACTCGACACAAAAATTAAAAATGCAATAATTGCATAATGAAGGCGTGTGCCAACAAAAGTTGAGAGGGCCAAAAAGGAGTTGGGCAAGTGGCCAAAAACGGATGACGCACTGCAAAAGCTTGTGTGCATAATTCCAAGCCAAGGGTCGACAAGGGATGGGGACCTTTGGGCTGGTCCTGTGGCTCGGATAAGGAACTGCTGTGCGAATCCAAAGGACCAAAACAGCGACAACAAAAAAGGTCTCCGAGAGCGGTTTGGCGTTGGTGTGAACAAAGAGAGCAAATCCAAAGCGGCTTAAATGTGTGCTAAGTGCCGTTGAGCTTATAATGAAACACGACGCACACTCCCTCACACACCGGCCATTTACACCTGCGCCCACGTATACATACTGTAAGACACTGAAAGAAATTGTATTTAAATATGAAAATATATTTTAGAGGCATCTTAAGACAATTCGCTAAGACAAAGTCTTCTAAATAGGTTTTTAAAAAGCAAGAAAGCTGCATAACTTTTAACCTACACACCTCTTTTGATTTTTAAGTATTTTCCCTTTCAATTTCCAATATAAAAAATCCATAAAATACCCAGATTTCCCTCAGTGTTATACACATACAAAGAGAAAGTTAAAGACACAAATAGAGGGGACACGCAGTGAAGCAAAGTTCCCACACACAGCAGCCACCCCCTTCGCCGCACTTCCGGTGTTTGTCCAGGTAAAGCTGGCGGCCAAAACGCAAAAACCACAAATACCGCCAACACATACAGGCCCCGGTCACAGGCACAGGGCTCAGGCACAACACACAACACCCACAGAAATCCTCACCAACCATGAAGAGACACACAGCCCACACACAAAAAACGCAACACACAACACACAAAGCACTAAACTAGGCAGGCACAAGGCTCAACCGCAGAGAACTGTGAGCGAGACTCGTTTGTTATTCTGTTTTTTATGATTTATTTGCCAAACAAAATTTCCGTTGTCATCTCCTTGATTGATGGCCCCAAGGTCCCCGGCCCGTTCGTTCGGATGCTGTCAGTCTTCCTATTCATTTGAGTGTGTTATTAAACTCATGCTTAATTAACGCAATTATCTCGGCCATTTGTTTGGCAGCAGCGGGCCAAATTTGTTTCGATTTAAGCCCCCCCAATGAGTGGAGTTAACTGGCCTGGAAGAGTCCTTCGAGGCACATCCCTCAATTACATGTCACATCAAAGTGATTTTCAACGCGTTCGGTCGCCTTCTTTGCTACGATGCACTGGAATAATAGGAATAGGTTGAGGGTTTTCCTTGAAAGGTGGCTGAAATATATAAAAATTAAACAATAAATAAGTGAGCAAGAGGAGACAATATCACAGTCAAGGTTCATTAATTAATTCATAAGGTTTTTCCATTATTTAAATCTTAATAACTTTAACCTAAAACCTATTGATTGAAGACTTATATAAGAGTTCTCTTATGCTCAGAATTTATTGCTATTTTCCCCTAGTGTAACTTTTCCCATCACTCAGCCCCATTTTCCCCCCAAGGCTGTCAATGTCGCCGTGATGTTGATCACAAAAATTGAATTGTATATACAATTGAATTTTTTTTCTTGTGAAAAATGGCTGCACAGACAGACCGACAGCCCAGCAGCAGCCATTGCATAATTCCACCACAGACAGACACACAGCTTCAGCTTGGCGAGTGGGAGTGCTGGAAAATTCCCAAGGGGGAGAATGGACTTTTCCTGCCACAAAAGGAGGGGGGAAAACTGCAAGTTGCAGCTTGAGTTATGACACTCCTGTAAGGTCACGCCGGCACTGGCAGCGGCAGCGGGCGCAGCGGGAGCAGCAGCTGTCGCTGATGGCTGGCAAAGTGAACTTGGACAGTTCCCATGCATGGCAAATGACAGTCGTCGAGGTGTTCGAAGATTTGCCTCGTCGACTCAAGTGCAATGATGCGGCAATAACAGTTGGCCAAGAATGTGCCAGGCATTCCGTGTCATCCCCACATCCTCTGACTGACATACATAGTTGAGGGCTGTCCAAGAGGGTGGCAATTGATTGTAAATACGAAAATGATTACACATGAAATTGGGTTACACTCCGTTTTCCGCGCAAGGAGGCTGGGTGCTTCCGAGAGCCTTGAAGGATATTTCTTCACCTGAGGCAATTGACATTCTGCCGCTGTGGGTTTAATTTAACTAACGAACATTTTGTGGCTTGATTTTGGGCTTTAAGGCACTGATTAGCAAAGGGAATAAGTTGTAGAAATTATTCTATAAGTATAAGGGGAAGGTATAGGTTCCAGGTGCCATAAGCCAACCATCATTTACTTAATAACAAAATAATTATATAAAGATAACTATAGTATCAAAAGAATCTTAAATATAAAATAAATATAAATACATCTACAGTATCTATTGATTCTTAAATATAAAATAAATGTAAAGACAACTGGAGTATCTCTGGGTACTTGACAACAAAATAAATATAAGTACAACTAGATACATACTTTATAATGAAATTAATTTAAAAACATCTATCTTTCTTCCTTCTTATAAATTTTATAAAAACCTTTTTAAAAAATTAATATTGAATTTATTTCCAGAGTTTTTAGAGCTTAAACCTTTATTGTTTTTTTTTTACCACTAACAAAATAAATATTTTTTAAGCAATCTTAAGGAATTGTTAAGCAATCTTCAAGAAATCATAGGAGGAATTATACAATTACTAATCAAAGAGTACCTTGTCTATGTACTTCCTCGACTGAAGAGCTTCAAGGGTTCAAAGTCTTTTAAACAATTGAAAATCTGCTGAGTCCTCTTGGACCGTCTAAATATTTAGACAATCAAACAAGATTTGCGGCCAAGTGAAGCTATTTATTTTGTGGCTAAGATGCCAGCCGGCCTGCCTGCCTGCCTGCCTCCCAGCCTGTCCGCCTGCCTCTGCCACTGCCACCCAATCGATGCAACATGGACACACACACACTCAGACTTTGGCTCCTTTGCGGTGTTTGGCAAATGTTGCTGGCCCATTAGGAATTTCGTTTACGTTTCGGTTGCATTCCGATTTTGTGGTCCTGATGGTGGTTGTTCCTGTGCAGCGACGAAGCGGGCAGGAGGGGCAGCCATAGGGGGGTGCCATAGTGCCCGAAGTGGCCTCCAATGCAAAGTCAAAGGTTGGAAATCCAAAAAGCCAAAAGCCAAGGGATTTTTCATTAAGCGCGCAAATGAGGTCAAAGGGTGAACGCCACTCGAATGTTGCTACGGGATGTTCGATTAATTAGAAATTTTCGGCTGAAAGCTTTGTCGGGGCTTTTGAATAATTAAGGCTTTAAAGATGTATTTAAATTTTAGGGGATTTAAATTGTTTTTTTTTTTAAATAGATTTGTTATGGTAATTATAGAATGTGAATGACATTTTTACTGGAAGAAAGCCCAACAGATCCTGGGGAACCCCTGATATAATGTTATCCCTCACTTCGCATTAAGCAAATGCATTCAAAATGTAGCCTGGCCTGGGGGTCCTTTAAAAACATTTAATTGAAACGCGTTACCAGACACGCATACATACAAGGCGACAACAACGATGCTGTTAATTATACATTTTCCCGTGTGTTTGCCTCTGTGTGTGTGTGAGTTTTTATTGCGCAGCATCGGCAATTAACAGACAAATATAGCAACAAATAACTGGCATCAGCCAGGTTTGCAGATGCTGCGATTTTTATGCCCAACGCTGCCTGCTGCTGCTGCTGAATTATTGGCGGTTGTTGTTTCTGCCACAGCTGCCGGCATTAATCCAACACGCGCTCTCTGCCGCCTTCGATCCCGCCGATATGGACTATGGCACATCTAACCAATGCGCCTCGTAAACCAGCCGAACAATGCCCCATCCGGGTGGTGGGGATGCTCTGTTGCAGCCACGGTTCAACATCACCAGCCAGCCCTGGCCAATGTACATTTTTGCAGTGATTTGCGTGCATCGGCATGTCCTGCGAGGATTTTACAATTCACTCTTACCCTCTCTCTTCCTGGCCGCCAGGCTTTTGGCTATGTTTCGTTTTTATACGCAGCAATATCGTGTAATTTTTGGGGTGTGTGGGTTAAGAGATTGGTGATTATTATTTACAAAATTAACTAGTTTAAAAATATTAGATTTTTAAATGAGTTTCTTGCTATATCGGAGTCTTTATGTATTAATTATTATAAACAAAAACTATTGTATCAAAAACACACAAAGATCTTGTCAAAGAAGCCTTTATTTCCAAAAAACTATAAGCTTTAAGCCAAGTAACCCCATTAGTACTTAATAACCCAGTTTCTTTGGATCAGAAATAATCAGAAGAGGTGACTTTAGCTCAATTTGTAGCCCAATTTATGGGTAAATTTTTACTAGGTACTCCCCAGGTCTAAACTTTCTGTGAAACTCCCCTTTTCTGATATTTTTTGCTGTGCAGTTCCAGCGTCCCTGTCTGGCATTCAATTGAACCGAAACGCGAATGGTCACTGGGGTAAACCCCAGCGAG